>QOCX01000873.1:54738-68172 GCA_005959815.1 Sarcophaga bullata
TAAACTCAGAACTCACAAAGTTAAATGGTCAGTTTTGCTTTTCAGAAGGTTACAGAGAAGCTAGACCGTAATCCTGACTAAAGTTGTAATGGCCAATTATGTAAAGAGTCGTACAAATTTAAAGTTTTTAATACTGAATTAATTTTATTTGTTGTCATATTAATGCTCTTTTAATCCCCGTCCCCCCCCTCTCTCAATTTATTTACACAATTGATTGACAGTATTTTTTTCTGTATTTGCCTTTTACATTCAAATGTTGCATTTGCCTCTCCATTATGAATTTTATTAAAACCAAAAACAACAAAAAAAAAAAACAAATTGAATGAGAAATTTTAATAATAAAATAACATTTCAAAAACACAGACTGAAATAAACCTCACCTTATGTTAATATTTGCTAAATAAACGATAAATATGTGTGTGACTTAAAAAACAAATATAATACAGTACAGAAGATAAGTAACAAAACAAAATATAAAAAAGATTCTGATTTTATTTTAAAAACAAAAAGTACTCACTGTGCCCCAATAGGGAAAATCTTTGAAATTTATTTTAAACTATCAGTCAAGGAGCTCCTAACATTAACAGCAGCAGTGATGTAACTGTGAATATTTAATTCCTTTTTTATTACTCCAAAGCTCCATAGCTTTGTCTTAAACAGCAACACAGTAAAACAGATCCTTTTTCCTTACTACAAGATTTTTTAATCTTTTCAACATTTGTCTGTTTAATTTTGCCTTAAATGTATATTTTATTTGTCTTTATCGTGCATGTGTTTATGAACATATTTTGCTCACAGACTGTCAATGATGACGATGACGTTGTTTTCCAACACTGCGTTGTATATTTAATGATGTCTCATCGTGAAACATTATTAGTGTAGGTTTGACAATACAAAGACAATAACAGTAGGCAAGCACTGTTTTATACAGAGACAGCTGGAGCAAATTCCCTTGTCGCTAAAGAAAGAGAGAAAAAAATACAACCTGTTTCTTCACAGCGGTGAGGAGCGGTAAGCAAAAGAAGAATTGAATGGAAGGACTTGGATAAAATTGGTTGACAGATTGTGATAGTGTGGCCGAGCGCCCCTGGCGTACGCTGGTCAGCGGTTGCTTTTGAGAGCGAGCCTCAAATGCCCTACGAAGTTCTGCGGGGTTAACATTGTGATGGATACTGTGTCTGCGTAGGGGAGTGTTTCTGTTGTTAAATGCCGCCCTTCAAATCAACGTCCTCAGTTTGCCTATTTTGTGGTCGGGATTCCGCTTTAGGACGGAGAGTAATTGGAGGAAGGTACGGGTTCGACAGTATTTTGTTCGCAGTAAAGTAGGAATGAGTATAAGTGAGGGCACAGCAGGACATATTGAAATGGGCATGGCGCGAATAAAAAGAAAGTTAAAGGGATGAGACCAGAAGTGAATCAGATGTCGGGGGAGGAGTGTGTGAAGCAGAGTTGGCGTTCGATCTTTGCACCGTGAGGTGAACGGCTTAGTATTTATGCTGGGAAAGGATAGTTGACAAGGCGCTTCTTAGGAAATCTGGAGAAGTATGCAAGATTTCTGTGGCGCTAAGGTGTTCTGGGAGTTCGATCTGGGTGTGAGTGCGTTAGGGCGCGTGTGGTGTGGCATTTCTTAGGCTTCCGCTTTTACGAGCATGGCTGGATTTTAAATGCATTGTGCGCGCGGCGTCTCTGGTCTGTACTGGCAGCGGTCCAGAGCCTCTGCTCGTCCGCGCCTGCTTATGCGGCTCCCTCAATACGGAATCCTGTGGCGGTGATTAGACTTCCAGAGTGTTACTTCTGCATTTGTCGAGGATCGTGGCGGGGCCACATCGTGGTTGTGTTTCGGCGGTCGGGGGTGTACTCTTTTTGTGCGAGTCTTGGTTTAACGCTCGAGCTGGTCGAACGAACATGTTTGTGAGACCATTTCATGGTTCTTTGATCCTTTCCTCGTAGCGTTGCGGGGGTGGGGGGGTAAGACCATTATTCATAAGACAGATTCTGTGACGCATACGTTGTCAAAACGCGTGTTGTTGGAATGCTGGTTCGGCGTGTGGCTGCGGCGTGTGTGCGTGTAGCCCTGAAGCGCCGTAGTTCGAGAGTGAGACTGTACACGAATGCGAGATGTTTGGACGGGCAACGTGGCGGCGGTTGGTGAGCGATCGGCGGGCGGGGTGGGCGCCCGCGTGCGGCTGTTGTTGGGCGGTGGTCAGTTTGAAGCAACGTGGTTAAGTATACGAAAGGAAAAGAGCCCGCTCTTGGCGGGCGCCGGGCGTGCGCGTTTGTGGCGGGCGCCGAATTTGTAAGGGTGTCGTGCGGTGAGTCCAGGCGTGTGCGGCTGGGGCGCGGGCGTGTGTGAGGCGCGTCGATTTGCAGGGGTATGTTTTTTCTCATCGACTTAATCTTTGTGTAGAATTCCCCAGTGGGCTTACGATGTCTTTTCTTTGCTATGAAATACGCATTTTTTTTTGTTTTTCTTAATCCTGTTATAAAATTTTTAGTAAAAAATGACTTTATAACAGCCAACCGAAACACTTCCGTAGTATTAACCGTTTGACGATATTTATGGCGCTCTCTTCTTCATGCTCTGCATTGCTATTTTCGTTCAGTGTACAAAGAGCGCCACGGGAAGTTTCACTAAACTGCGTTGTAACCCCTAGAATGTTACTGTTAATGGCGTGGGTCTTTGCGTAGTGTCTTGTTTGGGTTAGCATGAAAGTTCCATTACCGGCGGGGCCCGCCGGCGCACCGAACATTTGGTAAGGAGTGCGCCACACACAGCGCCATCTAGTGTGACACCTTGGTGAACGGGGTATGGGTTTGTGGAACAACGGCTGTTGAAGAAATTGATGAATGGCCTGTTGTACCCCGGGTGGGGCGGGGTTTGCGAGGCCGTGGGGGGGACGAGAATGGGGGTTCTCTCTGTTAGCCAGCAGCGGCGTGCCGTGCCGGGCGGCGGGCTGCGGCGGGGGGCCTGGGGGCGCGCGCCCAGTTAGGCTAGTGCCCTCGTATGGCATCAATTTTATGTTTGATGTTGAAACCCAATTGGTATACTTGCAAGCGGAAAAATGTCCTGTACAATCCTAGGTGGAACATTGCCTCAGTAGTTGGAACACGGAAAAGGCTGAATCCAGAGAAGTGAGTTGTCCGAAACTATGGGTCCATGGCGAAAAAAAGCGATCGTTCATTCCCCGAGTGCCAGTTATATTATGCTTTCTTTCCGGCTGACTGCATTTTTTTACACAATTTATTTTGTTCAAATCGACTTGTCTATTTTTCTCTTGCACCTCTATTGTTAGTTCTAATATCGTCTATGCCGAAATATACGCTATATTATAAGTCCAAGTGCTTCCTTTCATTGCGACAATATTGTTATGAGTCTCATATAAGTCTATGTCTCTATAAATATTTTCTGTAAAGTGCGTAAATCTGATAATACTCTACTTTGTCCTAATTATAAATGAAAATTTTTTTAGATAATATAGGTTTAATGTTCTATATGACCTGTTATTCAATTTTGTGTGAGTTAACCAATTATTTTCTATAAAACCAACAATTCTCGCACTTTTAGTCATACTTCTTGTCTGTTATAACTTTGAGATAATATAACAATATATTGTCGTTTTTAAGGTAGTAATACATTGTTCTTCAGACAGCTTTAGCAAGATGACTAAATTTATCATATTTGTTGATGTATAAAGTAAAAAGTTAATGATGTTCTTTTAGCTAGGATGTAGAATAGTATTATCTATTGTTGGTTTTGTGTGTTACTCTTCGTAATTCAAGTGTTTATTGTTTGTAATTCTCGTTGTTTTTTTGTTTAACATTTTATTTAGATTTACAAATTAATTTTCGTACGTATATGGTTTTTAATAGGTATGTCCGTATTATGCTTAGGGTTTAATTACTGGTGATTTAGCAATGCGTTAATAGTTTTGAATATACGTTAAGTTAACTGATAAATCGTTTTTTTGATTTTTATTTAATACGAAATCAGATATTTTCGTAAATGTGAACATTAATGGAAATTTTTTTAGAGGATTATGAATTTATTTTATTTAATCAGACGTTAATGGTCAAGTATTTAGTGGGTACATCTGTCAGATAGTAGGTAGGTGTGTATTATTGTGTGTTAAGTTCTAAACTCAAAGTGAGACATGCTAACCTTGAGACCAACTTTTATGTAAATAACATTAATGAGTTTTTAAATCTGTCCTTAGGTGATTACTGAGTTACGCAAGTTGTTTAAGAGAATACAACTTTTTTAAATACTCGTCGTATATTTGTAGTTGACGTCTGTGTATGAAGAAGTTGATTTTATTTTAAGAGGATGTTAACTATAAAAACAGAAGAAATCGTAAATGCAAACAACAAAGAAATGCGCTTCGGTCGACGCACTAGGCGTCGTAGACGATCTAGTCGCGTTCACTGGCTTAACCATCGTGATTCGCGTTCTTTTTTTGTGCTGTGGTAATGAGGAAACTACGGCTGTAATTCCGTGGAACCTCAACAGCGCAGGTGTGTTGTTATTGTTGTTGTTTTGCAGTGCACGCGGAGTGATCTGTAGGCGCTATTTAGGTTATTTTTATTTGAAGCCCGATAGAAATTTTTATAGTTATATTGTCTTATAGCATTCTCTCTTCTCTTTTCCTCTTTCATAAGGTGTTGGGAGTATGTCTCGCACCTCTGAGCGTTAGAAGTCTTAACCTCACAGGTTCTTTAATAAGGTCACAACACACCTTACTCTACTAGTGCGTACAGTGTTACCCCAACCTAACAGTACTTTAATTCCGTACTTCGCCGGCTTTGAGGAAAGTATATTTACAAGCTCATTACATCCTGCGAAATATAAATGATTGTCGCAGTAATTCCGTCACATTTTTACTTCCGAATAATAGTTTTCCTGTAGTCTTCTTGACTAACCATATGTTTGAAATATCAAACAATCAAAAGCGATTCTTATCAGTTTGTTTGCGATGCTGACGTGTGAATTTATGTGCCAAAAAACGTTACCTTAAACGCCCTTTATTTTGTCGAAATCCTACCCACGAAATTAACGGAGGACCTTCCCTAAAGTTGCAGAAGATGGACTCACTCAAGTGACACTACTTAAAAACCTATACTTTGTTTACGAAAAATGGAGAATGGTTTTAACACCTAGTTTAATCATTACAAGTGGTATAAACAAAACCACGAAAAACAAAACCAACGGATATTATTACGCGAGAGGAGAGGATAAACAAAACAGCAACATTTACCAACCTGTAAGGTTCAGACATATGTAAACTATAATAAATTCACAAACAACCAAAACGTAATTTAAAGAATAAAACTGTAAACTTAACTATTGTTTACATTCGTGGCGATTCTGAGAACAAGAAGCAATTTCATATAGACTGTTTTACGTGAGCACCTATATCAAAAGGCAAGCAAAGCAGAGTATAAATAGTTCCATCTTAAGTTTTGTACTGATATAAAAAGCGCCGTGGCGCGTGGAAGTAAGCAATTGTGGTTTTGACGATTCTCCCGTCTACTAAGATCTACAGAGACAAGTTGTGTGAATAATTGTTATTGTTCTATCGCACAAGGGCATAAACAGACGAATAACAGAACAAGAGCAATGTTGATTTGTTTAGACATTTTTAAGTTGGTCAAGCCTTCAGTCGGCTTCAGTCAGAAATCTTGTAGCGCTCTGATTATTACTAAAGATATTACCTTTATAACTTCAAGATTACTGAAAATAAACAAGATGATATGATTTTTTTGTATGGGTGGTGTTGTGAGTATGCTAACATGTCTGAGTGAGCTGGATCATCATTTCAAACGTTTTTAAAAGGTAAAAACGTAACAATATTCATTCTATTTTTCGTTTTTTTTTTAAATCCAACTGTATGTCCTTCTAACGTCTATCTGTCGTTATATCTGTTCTTTGTGTAAGACATCAAGTGCTTGCTTGCAAATTGTTATCAACTTGACAAACAACAACGATGTGTCACACAGAGATTAATGGATCGTTTAGCTTTGTGAATTTTGAAAAGTGGGTGTTTACAGAGAGTGGCGATGAAACTCTTACGGCATGCTGGTAATAAATTTTAAAATCGTTTTAAAGTATGAAGATACTACCAATTCAACGATTGAAATTATGTTGTGTGTTAATTTTATACATAAGGGGCAACCTTACAGTTTAAAGTCGACTCCGAACGACAGATGGTTGTGAGAACTTGTTGCAGTTTTTACGGTGGTGCGACGTCTCGAGAAATGTGTTGCAGAAATCTGCTGAGAGGAAGCCCGGCGCGGAAGAGAGATATTTGTTTCGATCATTTGCGTTGGTATGTTGGGAGGATGTCTGATCTGATGACTGCTGAAGCCAGGCTCAGGTGCTAATAGATCCCAACGAGAGCGTACCGAGTTACTGGGACTGACGGCGACTTTGAGCACGCTGCAGCGCTTGATTAGTGGTGACTCGTATCAGTAGAGCCCATCAGGGCGCATGGATGTGGCGAGCTGTAGACGTAAGCAGACAGCGTGAAAATCTGGCCATGACTGTATGGAATGTCAGTATACGAAAACCTGCTTAAGCTCCAAAGAAGGACCGGCTCATTATGAGCACTCTGCAAGCGCAACTATTTCCGAGGAAAACAGGAAGTGTAAAGTGGCATAAGATCCACGGGGTACAAGAGAGTGTGAAGACGCGACCGCATCAGTTCATCAAGAGGCGGGGAGCGCAAGAAGTCGCGAACACGCAGAAGTGCGAAAATCGTAGAACCGCGCGGTAAAAAGCGCAGAAAAGCTGCGAAAGAAGATTAAAGACAGGGAAACAAGTCGTCATAAATTCATCGCCAGGAAAATAAAAGGTGATGATCAGAGGTCATCATGAGGAAAAAAGAAATTAAAATTTAACAAGCCTGCAGAAGGAACTAGTGAACAAAAAAGTGGAATTATTAAAAAAGTTTTGAGTCACGTCGCAGAAAATAGAGGTGAAGATTAAATGTATCACTCAAAGGCATTTAAAGGATAAGAGAAGAGAAAGAGAGTATTCACCTTACAAGTAATAGTTGAAGGAAACAACAACAAAGAAAGTGGTTTTTATCCATGCACGCATCACGTGCCTCTCGGCGCCCACGCGCACCCGCCCACCCAAGGTCAACGTAGTGTCACGTGATTGTGTCTAGTGCAAAATAGAGAGAAAGCAGACAACGAGATAACAAGTGCAGTAAAGAAAGACAACGGGCATCGCGAAAAAAGGCAAAAAAAAGCAAGAAAAAAACAATAAGAATTAGAAACAGCGGCGTTGAAAAGAGACAACCTGTCATGGTTTAAATTAATTATTGACACGTGTAGCACAAAAAAAGACAAAGCAGACGGAGCGACGTGTGGTAATGAGGATCGAAAGGGAACGCTGGCCTATACTAAGAAGATAGAATATCTTATCTTATATATATTCTTCAAGAAAAAAGATCTGCGGTAGTGTAAGCGCAGTTACCTTTGCTTCGAATGTTTCATTCCACATGTTGCTGATCTCAAATGCAGTAGGCACTTACGCTAATGATAGAAATAATTTGTGACGGTCATTTACATAAAGTGAGACAGAGAGATAACATTAAAGGAAAAATGGAGGAAGGAAAAAACAAACAAAAAAAAAAAAAACAGTGACTAGAAACACAAAAAGTAAAAAAATAAACAGTTTCTTAAGAAATACAAAAGAATTTTTTTGAAAAAAAAATCAGTGCAAAAGAAATTTATTGAAATAAACAGTGGGAAAACGAAAATAAATTTGAAAATAAAAATATTAAAAAAAATTAGAAAAATATAATTTGTTTGAAAATAAAAAAGCAGTGGAAACAAAAAAAAAAATGAGAGACCAAAACTGAATAACCAAAAAGTGTGTAAAGCAAAAATGATAAAATGTCCAACGGTAAGTTTATTATTGGACCCATAATTTTCTTCTTTTTCGAATGTTATATAAACTTTTGAAAACTTTTATTGGACATTTAATTATTGGGAATTCGATAATTCGCAATTGGTTAATTATTTAAACTCCATGCGGGAATTAAGTCGCTCAGAGTGGTTCGAGGAATAAAGGAAAATAGAAAACTGTGCGCAACACAATTGTAACATTTTTGATAGACTGTAACTCTCACCTGCCTACCTCTTCTTTTTTCCCTTAACAAAATTGGAATTAAAAATTTTTTTTTGTTTCTGGCATTAATTGTCTGCCATTATGTCTCCTACAATCAATAACTGATGGATACTTGAAATGGCATTCAGATACGCTTCAAATCTTCTTTCCTGTCAAACGAAAAACTCAAGTGGCCTCAGTCATCGAACTCTTTAATGAAATCTCTCACTTTGAGCAGTTACATACATACATAATTGGTCATTATAACCCTTTACTCAGGATTACAATTTAGTTTCTCACACCACTTTGTGGGAGCTTTTACACGCCGACATAATTGATTCAAATATGCCTTACAACAATTGATTGAAATTTGTTAAAAAAAAAAAGTAAGCAAAAGCATATCAAAAAACAATAAAAATATTACGAAAATCATTTCACTTGTTTAAAGATACAGTGAGCTTCAAAAGAAAGTATACATTAAAAAAAATATACCTTAATAATTTACCGTTATTTTTATTTTAAAACAATTTCATTGCCATTCTAAAATTAAACAAAAATTTTACAAAATATTGTCAAATTTTTTCGGGCACTCTCCTTAAGTGCTAAAAGTTAAGTTAAGTCTCTTTTGGCTGCACTGTAATTAAAAACATTGATTTCATTTCATTAAAGTAAGTTCAACAATTCGAAGGGATAAAGTACAATGACTGGCTACCGAAAGGCTTCAACAAACGTCTGCGTTGTTACAAGTAACGTAGGAAGCTGAGATATTGGGTATGGGTAAGCCATTTTCCATACTCTTCTGTAGAAACCATTGAATTTTCCGCCACTTGTTATTTTATTTGTGACTGTCCACAGTTCCAGCGGAAGTAATGAATCACTGAGCAAAATAAAAACATTTTAAAATTTTTTTTTTAAATTTTTAAAAATATTTTTCAGTTAAAAATATAATTTAAAAAAATTGTTATTGTTTTCCCCCAAAGACCTTCATTATCATCTGTTTGGTAGCAGCAAAGTTTAACGTACTCTCTTGCAAACTGTTGCATTTTAATTGTTAATTTCATAAAAAACTGTTTTAAAAATGAAATTAAGCCACCGACAGACAGTACATCGAACTGATTAACTGTGTAGTTTTTATAGCCACAAGTCCTTCGTCCATATGGTTTAAAGGTTTACATTTCTACAAAAGAACTCTCCACGTGGTATAACTGAGCTGTTTAAATTGTAATCACCTTACCAGAAAGCGGTTAAACATGTCTATCTACCTCACATACACAGTATCGATAGAATAGAAAACTACCAAGCAAGGTTGGTATTCTCTTATCTAGCCTGTTGTTATTTTCGAATTTCTCCTGATTCGTTATTATTTTTAAGTTTAAATATGAAAACTTTGCTTCTAATTGATTCTCTTTCAAAAAGTCCTTTCGTTTTGTAATCCCTCAACCCTTTTTCATAATTTCATTTCTGTATTAAAACTTTTAATTACTTTTGATCATTGAACTGATGTTGTTAACATTTCTTTTGAAAAGGAAGTCATTAAAGCGTGATTAACTTAATTTGAAAGGTCAATAAGCCAATTATGTTACAAAAGGTCAATGAATGGAGGCCAATAGAAAGTAAACAAAAGTTCAAGACAGACAACCATAATTGGAAAGCAGATTTGTATACACAGTAGTTGTCAGTGGTAACATAATGGGCCCTATGTGGCCTAAGTGGCCTAAGTGTGTCCATCCAACTCTCATAGATGGGCAGCCAGCTCCTGCTATCTACCTACCTAACATACACAGTGATCCGATAGAATGGAAAACTACCATGTAACGTTGGTATTCTGTGATCTGGCCTGTTGTTATTTTCGAATTTCTCCTGATTCGTTAGATTTGTATGCACAGTAGTTAACTGTGGTAACATAATCGGCCCTACGTGGCCTAAGTGGCCCAAGTAGTCTAAGTGTGTCCATCCAACTCTCATAGATGGGTAGCCAGCTCCTGCTATCTACCTACCTAACATACACAGTGGTCCGATAGAATAGTAAACTACCAAGCAAGGTTGGTATTCTCTGATCTAGCCTGTTATTGTTTTTAAATTCCTCCTGATTAGTTAGATTTGTATGCACAGTAGTTAACTGTAGTAACCTAATCGGCCCTATGTGGCCTAAGTGGCCTAAGTGTGTCCATCCAACTCTTATAGATGGGCAGCCAGCTCCTCCTATCTACCTAATTAACATAAACATTAGTCCGATAGAATAGAAAACTACCATGCAAGGTTGGTATTCTCTTGTCTAGCCTGTTATTGTTTTCAAATTCCTCCTGGATAGTTAGATTTGTATACACAGTAGTTGTCTGTGGTAACATAATCGGCCCTATGTGGCCTAAGTGGCCCAAGTAGCGTAAGTGCGTCTCCATCCAACTCTTATAGATGGACAGCCAGCTCCTGAGTTAAGTGGAGGAATTAAATTGTAAAGGAAATTAAGACGAAAAATTTTTCTTTAAAGTTTCTACACAATAATTAACTGTGGTAACATAAAGGGTCCCTATGTGGTCTAAGTGTGTTCATGCAACTCTCTTAGATGCTGGCTGTCCATCAAGGTTGGTATTCTCTGATTTAACCTGCCATTGTTTTTAAATTCCTCCTGATTAGTTAGATTTGTATACACAATAATTAACTGTGGTAACATAATCGGCCCTATGTGGCCTAAATGGCCCAAGTGCCCTAAGTGTGTCCATACAACACTCATAGATGGGCAGCCAGCTCCTCCTATCTACCTACCTAACATACACAGTGGTTCGATAGAATAGAAAACTACCAAGCAAGGTTGGTATTCTCTGATCTAGCCTGTTATTGTTTTTAAATTCCTCCTGGATATTTCTAATCACGAGTGAGGACAAAGCTGTATGAAGACAGGGTTGTTATGGCCAATTAAGTAAGTAAGTATGTAAGTAAGTAAATATAATATTAAAACAGAACGTAGATGACTTCTTGAACGCTTAAGGATGGTTAAAAGTATAAAACCCGCAAATTCAGTGAAATGAAATGACTTCACCATATACAACACCATAGATAGAGTGTCTGGGTACTAAAATCAACAAAATTTCCTGTGGTGAGAAAAAAAATAACAAAAATAGTTGCATGTGTGCTGAGAAGAATTCATAAATGATTTTGAAAAAGCCATTGCGTAAGGAAAAAGTGACTGTATAGTGCACTTTACGCTATGGAGTGTTACCTGCCCTTTCTTTTTCGAAAATAAGCTTCAAACAGCGGTTACCAGCAATTCAGAGCATAGCAACTCTTCTGAAATCTTTAAACTGTCGGCAATTGACTTCGAATTACATGATACTGCGAGCCAACCATCAATAATGATTTTGGAGTTATTACACGAGAATTTTCAGAAAAAGTTTATGCAGACAGTTACCGCTCTATAAATTCTTTTATCAAATACTCTAGTTAAAGTTACAGTAGTACTAGAAGTCACTGAAGCCTAATAGGTAGTGTGTTGGCTTATTATGCAAGAGACCGTGGTTCAAATCATAACACAAAAACAAAAAATTTCTTGCGTAAATTCAACTCAGCTGCCGTTTGGCATTTTTTGAGTGAAAAATCCTTAAAAAAAATCTGTTCGCGGCAGACGTTCAACTGTAGGTCCCATTACTCATGGATAGAGTTGACAACCACAACATGTGTGGTGTTTGAAGGTTTTTTTCCTGTCCTGGGAATGTTATTCTAAAAAATACCATGCACATGTCGAAATCACTCGTAGGAATTATGGCAACTTTCTTTTAAAATTTAATTTCAAATTAATTTCAAATTATTTTAAAGATTTTCCTTCCATAGGACTTCTCATTAAATTCACGTTTTCAAACTGGCTGTTGGCATTATCCAGACTTCTGTTTCAATTTTCATTCTTTTCTGCTACTGCTGCTGCTGCTGCTGCTGCTACTGCTGAATAAACGACACAAAAATGAAAACATTATCCTTTAACTCTCACCCCCTTTGGAATGAAGATATGTTTGCTAGACTTTGGGTACAAAAGTTCAACACATGTGTATGTGTGTGTGTGTGTGTGTTTGTAGGGGGTCATAAAAATTAATGTGTGTTAACAATTATGGAAAGAAAAGTGAAAATAACAAGAAAACCGTGAAAAGTTTTCTACCAGGTAATGAATATGAATGAGTACCTGAGGAGGTTATGTGGCATTAAAGAAAATAAAAAGTTTTTCTCTTGAAGTCTCTGTCACCAATTAATTTATTTGATTTCTTAATAATTATTTGAGAGAGCCAAATATAATGAGGGCAAAACAAAGTATATGTTATCGACAAATAGAGAAGTGCGACGTACTCATTCTCAGATTACGGCCGATAACTTTCCTTTTGATGTTGTCAAGGAATTCATTATCTCGGCTCCGCCGTTACCAAAAAGGGCAGGATCACTCTTGTCACATGTGCTACTATGGTCTCAATAGGCAATTGAGTAGCAGAGACCTCTCTCGTGCGACGAAAACTAATACTCTACAACTCGCTCAACCTACCCGTGACGCAGAGGCATGGACCTTATTTAGCACCGATGCAGTAGCCTTGAGTGTATTGGAGAGAAAAGTCCTACGTACGATCTTCGGTCCAGTGCGAGTTGGCAAAGATTTCCGCATCCGATACAACAGTGAGCTGTATGAGCTCCACAACGACATAGATGTTGTACAGCGTATTTAATATCCAGTGACTGTTCTGGCTCGGCCTTGTCGTTCGAAATGGAGGAGGATGCTCCGGCGAGACGGGTATTTGATGCGGGGATCTGCGGAAGTTGGCGAAGAGGACGACCTTGTGTCCGTTGGAAGACCAAATCGAAGAAGCCCTGTCATCGATTGGTGTGACCAACTGGAGTAGGCGAGCAAGAAGGCAGATGCGCCTGGAAGGAAATCCGTTAATCTACCCTTTTTTTTTTTGCTTTAATGAAAATCGAATTAAAAGCACAATCATAAGGCACAAGACTGGGAAAAAGGAAAAGAACGAAATTATCAGCAGTAAAGAAGCAACTCTCAACTACATTTGTTAAGAAAAAATAATTTCTGTTCTGCTGTCATAATCGAAAAAGTATGCACGAAAACAAGAGGAAAAGCGTCCTTATTGATACACATGACTGCCTTTCGGAAATAGGAAGTTGAGTTGAGAAGAAGACTTTGTATCTGTATTATGGCCATACAATGGGGAATAGTAACGGCTTCCATAAAAATTAGGAAAATTATCACAATGAAATGCTTGTATTGTTGTTCTTAGAAAATTTTTCCCAAAAAAATGGAAAAAAAGTTCAGGGGACTTGTTTAAATCTGAATATTG
>QOCX01000874.1:9644-68127 GCA_005959815.1 Sarcophaga bullata
CGGGACCTACAGTTCAAAGTGGACTCCGAACGACAGATTTTTGAGAAACTTTTTATGGTAATTCTATTTACTCCCAGAGTTTTTGCCAGAAATCTGCTGAGAGGAAGCCGCCGAAGTAATATTTTTTCATATTTCGTTTTTGAAATAAAAATTTAAATTGAAGTCAAAATAGAACTTATACATTAATTTATGTAAACAGTAACATGGACACACCCCAGAGAGATTAAACGAAATTAAAAATTTGTAAGTATCTAAAAGTTAGTAACAACAACATAATGCATCGTTTGGCATTCTTAACGCGTCTAAAATAATACCTAAGTTCAATGGTGACATCAGCCAACTCAATAATTTCATAGGCATAGTTGATTTCTATGCCGAAACATACAGAATAGCACAGAAGTTAATAAATAAATCAAATTCGTTCTGGTTACTAAATTAGCAGACAAAGTAAGAAATAGATTGATCTCAGAAGAGACACCGAATGCCTCAGAATCATATAAATACATCCTTAGAAAAGCACTTAAGAGATCACTTTTCTCCATACATATTGACTTAGCAGGGCAAACACAGGGCATTTAGTGACCCACATTAATCACCGTAGTCAGACATCAAAAACGAAATATGAAAAAATATTTCTTCGGCGACTTCCTCTCAGCAGATTTCTGGCAATAACGCTGAGAGTAAATAAAATTGTCATGAAAAGTTTCTCAAAAAAATCTGTCGTTCGGAGTCGACTTTAAACTGTAGGTTCCGCCACTCATGTATAAAATTAGCACACACAATATAAGTGGTAATCCTGACTGAAGGGTTGTAATGGCCAATTATGTATGTAATATACTTTTTTTGTTGAATATTAAAAAAAAATTATAAAATATGTGTACCTGATTACTTGGTTCATAAATCAGTGGTTTATAGCATGCCTATCAACAAAATGACAACGAAATTAAAAAAAATGTTGCCATTCCTCAACTTTAAATCTCTAAAAACGTTCAATACCCTTTGAACTTTTATTGTGAGTTTATGTATACAAATTTTTATGAGTTATTTATAAGTGAAAAAATGTTAAATAGCTATAGTATATAAGAGACCTAAAATAAGTTTTTTTTTTGATTAATGTGGCTGTTAGAGGATAAGTTACACAATATAAACAAGGGTATCTAAACTGGAGAATACCGCTTGCAGGATAGATACTATGCAAGAGGAAAAAAAGAACCTGGAGTCCAAGTTAAAACAAAAACAAAAAACTATCTCGTCGCTTCTGATTAAAATAATATTGTTCATTACAACCTTTCAGTCAGGACTATGGGCCTAGTGGTGTGAAAACACTTACATTGTGTGTTTTAATTTTATACATGAGTGGCGGGACCTACGGTTTAAAATCGACTCCAAACAACAGATTTTTGAGAAACTTTTCTTGACAATTTTATTTGCTCCCAGTGTTTTTGACAGAAATCTGCTGAGAGCAAGTCACCGAAGAAAAATTTTGTTTCATATTTTTGTTTTGATGTCTGACCTGGCGTTTGAACCGTGACCTTACGTCTAATAAGCCAACACACTACCTACTATACTACGGTGATTTTAAATTAAGTAATTGTTTTTGTTAAATTAAGTAATGTTTGCAAGTGGTTTAATGTCCTTGGGATCATTAATATTCAGTGCTCCTTAAATGTGATAAATACATATTTTAATATTCTAAAAATACGTATTCTAAAAAATACGTAACTAGTAATTTGATATTCTTTTACATATTTTATAAATTACTTACAAATAATCTTACAGCATATAGTAATCACACTTATTTTAGTGTATATTGGACAAAGTTAATGTGTGTGTGTAATCTTTCCGTTCCAGAAAATTCTTGCGAAGACTCAAAAATTATATTTATTCCAAATTAAATATAGTGTGTGTTGACAGCAGTATAAATCTTTGTGAAAATACTCTTTATTATAGCGTACATACTTACATACATATAAACATTGAATATTCTCTTTACTTTCATTGTTAAAAACTAATTCTCTTAAATATGCATAAATCTCTTACACACTTATTGAGTGAAATAAAAACCGGTTTCTGCTATACAGATTTATTATACTCTCAATCATTACAGTTATTCATGTATGTATGTATGCCTGCTTAAGAATTAGTTGCCAAATTTCTAGTAATTTAGTACTTCTTTTGTGAAAAGAAATTTATTTGTATTCATTCGCATTTTTGTAATAAAAGAAACCAGTCGTTCGCTGTAAGCAAAAAAAATAAAATAGATTTTTTTGCATTTGTCTTTTTTGTTGTAAGTTCTATTTGCCTACAAAAAAATATTGTAGGCATCAAAACATTGGTGAACCCGACGTGATCGTCTATATTTTTTGCTTAACAATATCAATTCGGATATTGTTTCTTTTTGGACCTTGGAATATAGACAAAATCCGTTCTATTTTTTGAAGATGTCCACCAGCCAAGTGAAAGATTCTGCTGATAGCGAAGAAATGGAGCATTCGCGCTTCTTAACCTATAAAAATAAAACCGCAGCATTGGCAAGGCAATTTGAAATCTTAAATCAAACGCTAACACCATCCCAACTCAAGGAGTATGATGAGGCAGAGCTGACCGTTCGTCTAGACTATATCGATGAAATAAGCGAAAGTTTTGAAAAGGTGCAAGGTTTTCTGGAAGAAAACGACAGCAGTCAAGTATATGGCGCTGATCGTATGAGGTTTGTTTCTATCTACCTTGATGCAAAAGCCAAATTAACTCGCCAAGCAAATAATTTTCGGAATTTTGATACGAATCAAAGGTCATCAACATTGCACCAGTCATCGCTTGGAGAATCGCCATTTTCTCAACCACCGTTACGCAAAACGAAGGTACCAGAAATTCAACTACCTAAATTTAACGGTGAATATTCTGAATGGCCAAATTTTTATTCTTTATTTTCTACGGTTATTAATGATAACGGTGAGTTAAGTATTCTTGAAAAATTCCACTATTTGCGTTCCAGTTTTAGTAAAGCCGCTCTCGACACTATTGCATCACTGGAACTCAATGAGACCAATTACGAAGAAGCGTTGTTATTAAAGAACCGGTTTGATAACAAACTGTTAAATTTTCAAGGTCACATCAAGGAATTATTTGAATTAAATTGTGTTGGTAATGGTTCAGCAAGTGATTTACGCCCTTTAACCGACAAAGTTAATGCGCATTTGCGTGCAATGCAAACAATCGGCAGCCAGCAGGAAATAGTCGATGGGCTGTTAATTCATTTGGTATCATCCAAATTGGACATTGGGAGGAGAACCTCGAAGTAAACGTGTTACCAACGTGGACTTCCATGGCGGTTTTTTTGGAACGCCGATGCCGTATGGTTGAAAATTTCGAAAATACAACATCAATGATTACATTGAAAAAATCTCGTCAACAAAATCGTCATGTTCATCTTTCTACTTCCACTTCATCCGCCATGTGCCTGTTTTGCGATTCTAAAGACCACTTTATCACCAGCTGTCCAGGTTTTGTCAATTTATCCCCCTCCCTACGTTCCAAAGAAATTAAAAGGATGAAGTTATGCTTGAATTGTTTAAAAAAGGGCCACATGCTGAAAGGGCGTTCCGCAGGTTGTTGTCGTAAGTGCTCTTTAAAACATCATACTATGTTGCATATGGAAAATGTTCCAATTAACCAAGCAACAATTCCTGCGCCGGATAACTCATCGCAAGCAGTACTTATTTCTTCAAACTATTCTGATGTTGCAACAGCTTCAGTACCAACTATGGATGTATTGCTAGCCACAGCAATTGTTATGGTTCGAAATCAATTTGGAGTTTTTGTACCATGTCGCATTATATTAGACTCTGCATCACAGCTCAATTTAATTACAAATCGTCTCGTTAAATATCTTCGTTTAAAATGCAATCGTACTAAAGTAAGTGTCTCTGGTATTGGTGACGGGTGTTTTTCAATTGATAAATCTGTTGAAATTGCAATCAAATCAAAAATTCTGAATACTCAACATCGCTGACTGCAATGGTCGTTCCCAGTATTACAGATTATCAACCAAGTATAAACGCAAACATCGCAGAATGGAATATACCCAAAAATATTGAGCTCGCAGATCCACTCTTTGACAAATGTGGCCATATTGATGGTTTAGTTGAACTATTTTTTGACTTAATGTCAGTCGGCCAAATCAAATTAGCTGATAATTTACCTGTATTACAAAAAACACTATTGGGCTGGGTGGTTGCTGGTGGTGGTTTACGTTCCCGTCGTTCCTGGTCGTTGGCTATCAGTGCTTCAAACGATGAAGATCAAGACCAGTTTTGTGCCATTTTGAAAAGTTTTTGGGAAATCGAAAACAACTTTGGTAACAGCAATTCACTTTCAAAGGAAGACATTTTTTGTGAAAACCACTTTATTGAAAACACCGTTCGTCTTGCATCTGGGGAATTTTCTGTCCGATTGCCGCAAGTAGAGGGAAGTGGTACGCTCTCACTTGGTGACTCATATAACCATGCGCTCCAGAGATTCAAAGGTTTAGAGACAAAATTAAAAAGGCTTGCAGATATTAAAACTCAGTATGCTGAGTTTATGAGTGAGTACATTTCCTTGAATCATATGTCTTTAATTTCCCCGCAGAGCAAAGAGAAAAAATACTTTCTTCCACATCATTGAGTTCTCAAGCCGGACAGCACATCCACGAAATTAAGGGTCGTGTTTGATGGGTCTGCAAAAACAACAGGTGGCTTGTCACTTAACGACGTATTGTACGCTGGTCCAATTATACAACCTAAACTATTTAACACCATTTTGAGATATCGTTTTTTCAAGGTCGCATTGAGTGGGGACATTTCTAAAATGTACAGGTGTGTTCGAGTCTCCCATCCAGACGATTACCTTCAATGTATATTGTGGAGGGAAAATGAAGATGACGAAATGAAAATCTATAAGTTAAACACTGTAACTTACGGTGCAAAGCCCGCAGCATTCTTAGCAATTCGCACAATGCAATATCTCGCAACTGCAGAAGAGCATAATTTTCCATTGGCGGCAAAAATTGTAAAGCGTGATTTCTATGTGGATGACCTGATTTCCGGTGGTGACTGCGTTGAGGAGGTTGTAGCGATAAGGCAGCAGGTAGCAGCTCTTTTAGAAAAAGGCAATTTTTTAATAAGAAAATGGTGTTCCAATGATCCGGCAGTTTTAAAAGACATACCTTCTGAAGAATGCGAGCAATACTTGAAATTTAATGATGGAACCAATGTGACTAAGACACTAGGCCTCGTGTGGGATCCTAAATGCGATAATTTTATTTTGTCATTCACTTCTGTCGAGAATTCGAAAGTGATAACGAAACGCTCTATTTTATCAGCTATTGCTCGCCTATACGGTCCGTTAGGGCTAGTTGGTCCAGTCATCACAAAGGCAAAAATTTTTATGCAACAATTATGGAAGCTTAAACTACAGTGGGATGAAAGCATACCACAGGCATTGCATTCGTCCTGGCTTGAATACATTTCAAACTTTAATTCTATTAATCAATTTATAATTCCACGATACGTTTCAATGCCAAATGCGAAAACACAAATACATGGTTTTTATGACGCAAGCTTAGCGGCTTATGGTGCATGCGTTTACGTTCGTTCTGAACTTAATAATACAGTCAAAGTATCATTGTTGTGCTCTAAATCGAGAGTTTCTCCCCTCAAATGTTTAATAATACCAAAACTTGAGCTCGCTGCAGTCTTTTGGCTGAACTTGTCAACGTAGTCATTAAAACTCTGGCGATTGATTGTGATGTACATGTTTGGACCGATTCCATGGTTGTTTTATCATGGATTCAAGAGCAGCCGTAAAATTTCAACGTATTCGTGTCAAATAGAATTTCCCTTATACAAACACTCACAAATCAAATGCGGTGGCTTCATGTTCCTACGAGTGCAAACCCAGCTGACATTTTATCGGGAGGTGCATCACCTGGAGAACTCCTCTGTTCCTACTTATGGAAAGAGGGACCTAAATTTGTATACCATGAAGCTTCGATGCGGCCTGATAATGTGGAATTTTTGGCTGAATTACCTGAGCGTCGTCGAAAAGTATTACTTATCTCTTCACTGTCGGATTTGTCTATACAATGCATGTACCATAATTCATTTACAAAAATGCAACTAATATTTGCATATGTATTTAGATTTTTATATCCCGAGTCCAGTGACCAAAAAGAATTAACACCAAGAGACATCAAAAATGGTACGAAAATCCTAAGTATAAACATTCAGCTAATACATTTTAGCACCGAATACAGAGCATTAAAGGAAAACAAAAATGTACAAACATCTAGTAAGCTTCATTGATGCCAATTATCGACTCCTTTGGTTTAATACGAGTGGGTGGCCGCCTTCAAAATTCGGATCTTGACTTTGATGTCCAACATCCTATTATATTGCCTAAGCGATATCCGTTTACAACTTCAATGGTCAAATATTTTCATGAAAAGCTGTTACATGCTGGACCGCAGTGTTTGTTAGCATCAATTCGTCAGCAGTACTGGCCCGTTGGAGGTCGAAAACTTATAAGTTCTATAATTTCAAAATGTATAAGGTGTTTTAGAACGAAACCAAAACTGGCTCAGCATGTAATGGGGTGCTTACCGTCTGATCGATTGAAGCCGAACAAGGCTTTTCATACTACGGGCGTCGATTTTTTGGCCCTTTTTATTACAAATCAGAAGTTAAAACTCGGCCGCCCATCAAGTGTTATATTTCTATTTTTATATGCTTTTCAACGAAAGCTTCACATTTATAAGTCGTCCAAGATTTATCGACATATTCATTTTTGTCTGCCCTGCGTCGTTTTATTTCCATAAGGGGCAAACCCAAGACAATTTGGTCAGATAACGCCACAAATTTTGTGGGCGCAAAAAACGAGTTGGCAGAATTAAAACAACTATTTCTAAGTCAATCACATCAGAACTCACTGCAACAGCAATTCCTTGAGGATGGAATAGAGTGGAAATTTATTCCCCCGAGGTCGCCCCACTTCGGCGGATTATGGGAAGCGGCTGTTAAGTCTGCCAAATTCCATTTCTATCGTACAGTTGGCCTCAACAAATTAACTTTCGATGAACTACGCACACTTGTTTGCGAAATATCAGCAATTTTAAACTCTCGCCCTTTATGCCAAATTTCAGAGGATCCGAATGATTTAGAAGTTCTGACTCCGGGCCATTTTCTTGTGGGAGGTCCCCTAATTTCGATAACTAAGCCTGATATTGCTAATATGGACATAAGTCGTTTGAACAGTTGGCAAAAAGTCTCTCAAATGCAGCAAATTTTTTGGAGCAAATGGAGCAAATCTTATCTATCTTTGCTACAAGAGCGTTCAAAGTGGCGTAAGAATGTTGACAACTAAGCTGGTGGTTCAATGGTATTACTCAAGGATGAAAATCTACCGCCCTTAAAGTGGCAAATGGGTCGTGTTGCTGACTTCATAATGGGTGATGATGGTGTTGCTCGAGTTGCCGTTATTCGCACCAATAATGGTTTGACTAGGCGTGCAGTTTCCAGGTTAGCAATTCTTCCCGTTGATTCCTGTGTTGAAAGCTTTGACCTCCCAACGAGAGGAGTATGTTGACAGCAGTATAAATCTTTATGAAAATACTCTTTATTATAGCGTACATACTTACATACATATAAACATTGAATATTTTCTTTACTTTCATTGTTAAAAACTAATTCTCTTAAATGTGCATAAATCTCTTACACACTTATTGAGTGAAATAAAAACCGGTTTTTGCTATACAGATTTATTATACTCTCAATCATTACAGTTATTCATGTATGTATGTATGTCTGCTTAAGAATTAGTTGCCAAATTTCTAATAATTTAGCACTTCTTTTGTGAAAAGAAATTTATTTGTATTCATTCCCATTTTTGTAATAAAAGAAACCAGTCGTTCGCTGTAAGCAAAAAAAAATAAAATAGATTTTTTTGCATTTGTCTTTTTTTGTTTTAAATTCTATTTGCCTAAAAAAATATTGTAGGCATCAAAACAGTGTGGAAGAAAAGGCTCATACCTAAAGAAACAAAATAAATGAAAATTAAATTTAAGAAAACAAAAAGGAATTATTAATGGTTCAAATATTTTACGTACCGTCTTCACAGAACTCTATTGACAGGCTAACTGCATAATAAACACAAAATTTTTAAATACTGAAATCTCCCATAGAGGTGTCCGCTTATAGGGGTGTTACTTTTAATTAATTCAATATTTGCTATTAAACCTTTCAATGTTTGAGATAACAACTACTGATCGAGTTTTAATGTTTTTTTAAATTCACGCTAATATTGATGTTTTCTGTTTTGCAACATACATTAATAAACATATTTGAAAATCATACTTTTAGTGCTGTTGCGGCAATAAAGTACAACAAATTTGAAAATTAAAGAATTGACCATTTATATTTATTCATTAAATTAACACAGATTATAAATTTAGGGTGAACCTATTTAACGTCCCTATATAATTTGAGAAAAGATAAAAAATTAATAATATGCAGTCTAACAACTATTCTCAGGAGGTTATACCTGTTGTTGGCGGTATCTCTGATACACCGACAAATAAACGTTTAAAGGTCTCCGAGTCACCATTTAAATTAATAAACTGCATAGGCAATAGAATCGATTTGTTCAAAGTTGATTTGTTCAAGCAATTGATATTAAAATATAAAGTTTTACAGCCATATTCATAAAAGGGTTGTAATGGCCAATTATGTATGTGATATACTTTTTTTGTTGAATATTAAAAAAAAAAAAATTATAAAATATGTGTACCTGATTACTTGGTTCATAAATTAGTGGTTAATAGCGTGGCTATCAACAAAATGACAACGAAATTAAAAAAAATGTTGCCATTCCTAAACTTTAAATCTCTAAAAACGTCCAATACCCTTTGAACTTTTATTGTGAGTTTATTGAGTTATTTATAAGTGAAAAAATGTTAAATAGCTATAGTATATAATAGACCTAAAATAAGTTTTTTTTGATTAATGTGGCTGTTAGAGGACAAGTTACACAATATAAACAAGGGTATCTAAACTGGAGAATACCGCTTGCAGGATAGATACTATGCAAGAGGAAATAAAGAACCTGGAGTCCAAGTTAAAACAAAAAACTATCTCGTCGCTTCTGATTAAAATAATATTGTTCATTACGACCTTTCAGTCAGGACTATGGGCCTAGTGGTGTGAAAACACTTACATTGTGTGTTTTAATTTTATACATGAGTGGCGGGACCTACGGTTTAAAATCGACTCCAAACAACAGATTTTTGAGAAACTTTTCTTGACAATTTTATTTGCTCCCAGTGTTTTTGACAGAAATCTGCTGAGAGCAAGTCACCGAAGAAAAATTTTGTTTCATATTTTTGTTTTGATGTCTGACCTGGCGTTTGAACCGTGACCTTACGTCTAATAAGCCAACACACTACCTACTATACTACGGTGATTTTAAATTAAGTAATTTTTTTTGTTAAATTAAGTAATGTTTGCAAGTGGTTTAACGTCCTTGGGATCATTAATATTCAGTGCTCCTTAAATGTGATAAATACATATTTTAATATTCTAAAAGTACGTATTCTAAAAAATGCGTAACTAGTAATTTGATATTTTTTACATATTTTATAAATTACTTACAAATAATCTTACAGCATATAGTGATCACACTTATTTTAGTGTATATTGGACGAAGTTAATGTGTGTGTGTAATTTTTAAAATTTCACAAAAATAGCCTACGGTACAAAATCTTTCCGTTCCAGAAAATTCTTGCGAAGACTCAAAAATCCTATTTATTTCAAATTAAATATAGTGTGGAAGAAAAGGCTCATACCTAATCGCGAACTTGTTGCATTTGTTTTACGTAATAGTAGTAAAGTTTGAGAAAAGCCACTTCAATATTTCCAAAAATATTTGGAAATTGTTCGACAAACCCGCATTATATACCAATGTATACGCTGTTCACCAAGGCAAGTCGCCTTTTAGTCTTTAGTGGAATAAACCTCCTAATCTAATGCTTCAGTACTATCGAATTAATGTTCACGCTTCCGAATGAACTTTATGTGTAATAATGCCCTTTTTTGATTTGGCACTCACCGCTTCAGGGATGGAGTACAAAAACGCATGTGAAGAAAATGGTGTGATTCTCTGAATTTTCGAGCTGATGTAGCAAGCATTTTAATCAGGTTGTACAAAACAGAGAATAAAATTAACGTACTTCATAAAGCACACCATCTTGAAATCCTACATTCCTTTCGGAAAGTATCACGTCAACAACTCATAGTAATCCATTGAAAAATACACTTGAACGCAAAAATAAACAACTCAAAGTGCGCCTGCTAAGGAAGTTCGACATGATAGTCAAAACCTCTTACCAGAATTTTTTACTTACCCGATCGTTGTAGAATGGACGGTTGTTCAAGAAAAACTTTCATAATTTTCTAAATACGTAAAACGCGGAACTAATTTTTGTTAATATAATACCAATTAAATTTTGATTACCTAAATTACACTTTTGTCTAGAATTTCATTTATAAGAAATACACCCAATGAGTTACTTTGTTCAATATATTGGACATCAGCTTACAGCGAAGTGAGACAGATTATTCATAAATTACCTACACCAGTCTCTGAATCAGCAGTCTCAAATCAGCTCCCAGTAAAATGTGCGGAATTTTATCTCAATCATTTCGATTTATAGTCTAATAGGGCCAAAATTTGAAGTCAATAAACATAACAACAAAGCGGC
The DNA here is from genome assembly GCA_005959815.1 of Sarcophaga bullata. Classification (NCBI taxonomy): domain Eukaryota; kingdom Metazoa; phylum Arthropoda; class Insecta; order Diptera; family Sarcophagidae; genus Sarcophaga; species Sarcophaga bullata. Next base: position 20,437 of record QOCX01000874.1, read on the forward strand.
CCCCAACAACGGGCATTATAAGTATTACTCAACGTTTCACTCTTTATTTCTTACTTCTTCATATACATAAACGTTTATTAATTACCACCTTAAAACTTATAGACCAATCCTAATTTAATATTGTTTTATATAAATATTGTATTTCATTATTTATAGCGCCAACTTTAATTATCATATAACCTATTTCGTTGATTGGTCGCCGTTGGTCCAAAGTTCCCAAATAGTACAGGTAATTATGGTTCCACAGCAAGCATATTTACTATGCTTTCACTATGATTTACTATGCTTTCATATCGTATATATCTATGCTCAAAACGTACACTGTAAAATTAATGAACTTATACATCAATTTGTTTCATCTAGCGTACATGTCATCTGAATTTCTGAAACCAGGATTCTGTTTATAATTTCGAAGGCTTTAGACTGTATCCGTAAGACCGTACGATTGTTGCAAACAGTTTAGAGTCAAATTTTAAAGGTGGTGGTGGTGGGTACGCCCACATAATAATAAAAATAAATAAAATCGGATGTTGGCATTGATACTTAACATATTGAATATACTCATTGATTGGAAAATCCTCTAGGGAATGAATATAGATCTCGTAGGCGCATACCTGTTAATAGTCTCATGAATATTTTAAATTTTATTTCTGTTCAGTTTACTAAGATCCTAATAATTGATGATTTTAATAAATAATTATTAATTTAATTGGATTAATTATTAATTTAATTGGATTACTATGATTCCTGTAAATACTGTTACACCAACACATCTTTACCGGCTAGGTAAATTTTTGCTATATAACCAGATATTAGTGTCTGGATTTTCAAATCGTGATCTGCTATTTGTTACCTGTGATATATATGTCCCAAAACCTTTATATTATTATTAGCGCAATATGCATAACCTATACTACATTCCTTTATATAAACAATTGGGGAAAATTAATTAAATTAATTGGCATCAAATCCATACCTTGATAGCGTAAATGATCAGGTTTGTTTTCCACAGTACAACATTAACGCACTATTTAAGATAAGTGTTCCGATAAAGACCAAATGCATGACAACGAATCAGGAACCATGGTTCACTAGGGAAATTGAGATTTTAAACAGGAAGCGTAATGCAACTCACTCTAGATGGAGACGATTCAAAACTTCTGAGCTACAAAGGATATTTCAAGAATTTCGAAGAGAAGTATGTTAAACAGTATAAACGTTGCTTCTTTGAAAGAAATTATTTTTCAGGAATTAGCAGTAGATATAAATGGAGTGAAATTCGAAAAATTTGTGTAGGACTGGAAATGTGCATGAATACCAATAATACGCAAAATATATAAAAATTAACTACTGTTGTGATGTCATTCATCTTTTTATATAATTCAAAATGTGCACGTCTCTTTAGTAAACTGCGAATACTACCCCATTCATCCTTCTCCGCATTCATTCACATGTGTTTAAAAGAATCATGAGCACACAAAATCAAAACAGCAATGAATATGTAGTCAACACAGTATATCAGTCACTGTGCGGTAAGTGTTAATTTCATCTTTATTAAAAAAACGTAAGTGGAAACAACTACACAATAGTAATTCAAAACAAAATATAGTCTACATTTGTCTTAAGCAAATGTACATACGACTATGTACATTAGGGTGACCCTTAGCTGTATTGGATTTTTGTCTAAATTTTTCCAGTCTCATCCCCCGGTTTGGTGAATATTGATAAAAATAATATTGTCAAAGTTTCATATCAATCGGTTGGAGTTAAGACGTGCCACAACACCGATGAAATTTAGGGGAAAACATAAAATTTAAGTTTCATGACTTACAACTTCAAAAATATTAGATTAACAAAAAGCTTGTAAAAATAAGATGTTTCCTGTAAAGTTTCAAACATTTGATCCTAATTCTATATTTAACAAAATAAATGTAATATTTTAAAAAATTCCGAGATGTGCATGGTTTATTTCTATGCTAATTACACTACATAAAAATATAAACACAACTACCCATTTAAAATTGTAATTCCTAGTGAATGTGATAAAATGTTTTACGGAAAAATAAATACTTAATACTTTTCTTCAAGCTTAAGTGAAAGTAAATTACCATCGAATGGAGAAGAGTTTAAAGTTTTACTTTTAACTTACGAGCTGTTAAACTTGAGTTGCAAAAAATGCCAAATTGATAATTGAAGAATTTTTAATATGTTGGGAAAAGGCTAGAATTCCTACTCCAGACAACACTATATAAATAACAACACTATATAAATAAACTGGAAAATATTTATTTTGATTGGAGTGGTTTAAATAAAAGTTTAAAGAGACGAAATATCAAGAAATGTGAAAAAATAAAAGGATGGATCAAAAATTCAGAAAAAAATGGTTGACGTTGCTCATTTCAATGCTTTGAAGCTCACGAGAATTGAGGATAATAAATAGTTTCTGATAAACCAGAGACAGACCACGATACGCGTATGGTGTCGACCATAAAGCCACTGCAAGGAAAACGAGAATAAAAAATCGTTAACAGCGAATATTTAATCAAAGTGAACGCAGTAATCTAGAAAAATTTGTTATATGTTTTAACACATATTGGTTATGTATATAATGATATGCAGTTGACTACACATATATATACTTACATACATACCTAATTGGCCATTATAACTCTTTAGTCAGGATTACGGCCAAGCTTCTCACATCACTCATGTTGTGTGTGTAAATTTTATACATAAGTGGCGGGACCTACAGATTTTTGAGAAACTATTCATGGCAATTTTATTTACTCTCAGAGTTTTTGCCAGAATTCTACTGAGAGGAAGTTGCCGAAGAAATATTTTTTTCATATTATGTCCTTTTAGATAAAAAAATGCAATTCAAATCATCAGAATCAAACAGTGAAAGTGTTCAGGTACTTAGATATTAATTCCAATATACTAAAGATAAGAAATTTGAAAGAAGATCTGACGAGAAGAAGAGGCATGAAAGAAATCCTTACTCCAAGAAAAAATCTGTACATATTATCATTGCAACTGTTGAAGCAATGGAGCTTGACGCTCAAAACTATGTACTTATTAAAAATTCTATTCAAGCAGCCCGAGGAAAAATGCGAGACAATCATATATTAGTTAAAAAAATTGTTTCCATTAGTACCTTTAATGTTATGTGCTTACATTGGGGCGGCAAACTATTACCAGCGTTAACTGAGATTGAAAATATGGAGAGGCTTCCAATTATTATATCTTGAGGCACACTGAAAATTGCTCCAAATTCCTTCTTTGGAAAGTGGAACTGGAAGAGAACAGGCATCAGTTTTATGTAATGCCATTCAAGAGTGGCGCCTTCAAGACAACACAAGTGCTTTTGTTTTTGATGTAACACCAGTAAACACTGGTCGTATAAATGGAACGTGTACTATTATGGTCGCTCTTACGGCTACCATGTGGACATCATATATACGAAATAATTTTGAGAAACGTGTTTGAAGCTAAAATAATGAAAACTGCGGTCCCAACGTCGTTGTTCGAAAGATTTAAAAAAGCCTGGCCAAAATTAAATGTAAACAAATTCCGATTTGCAATAGATGACGAGAAAACAAAACCTCATATTAGTGATTTAATCAGTCCTGTTAAAAATTTTGCTCAGTTTATGCCACAGATTACAGACAGGAAACTAAATTTGACAGTTAACCCTGTGATAAGAAAGAGACAGTTAATGTTACCAAAAAGTATTTCCGTCTCTCTCGGATTGTCTGTCTATTTTGTTTATTTACAATTTTTTTAGCTTTTGGGGTGGGTTTTTGTATTGCCCGTGTTAATAAAAATATAATTTTTATATGAAACTATTAATAAATAATAATAAGAACTAATAATAATAAATAATTTTAACTTTTTCGTTCAAAGAATTAAAAAATATTGGCAACTTTCAGCAAGATAAGATTATATAAGCAGTATGTTTTACTTTGACCTTGTGATAATTAGCTTCTTAAGTAACTTTTGCACAAGAAACTATATTCATTGTTAATCACCCACATTTCGATTAATATTTAAATATTAAGGAATTTTAAAATTTTTATTGAAGAAATTAAAAAATATTCAAAATTTTCCCTTTTTAACACAAAATAAATGTTTATTTACATTTACATTTTTATTTCTATGTTAACTGCCAATTTTTGCTCTGCATATTTGTTGCTTCTAACATATTTGCTTTGTAAGACATTGCAACATTTTTTCTCCCTCTGCATAAAAGGTTAAGCGGCTGCTATCAGCGTTTTTTAAACGTCATAATTATCCTATCTGATTGTAATCAGTGGTTTATGCTCGAAACAAAACTACCAAGAGAAGACTACAGAGAATTGTTAGAGCTCACTTTAAGAAACATAATTCTAAAGGATTACATGTACCTGGTGCTGTTCAGCATGCGAGATGGATGGCGATATTATAAAGCGTAAGATAGCATAAAGATATAAGTAAGAAGAATTTAAATTGACAAAACAAGAAGAAAATGATTTGTGGCAAATATGTACCTTTATAATAACTATATGTAGAAGTTTACTTTTCGTCTACTTTTGGAACTATGGCACCCTATAATTATTTCATGTTACTACAACAAATATACAATTTCGGAAACTTTGACAAAGATATACCTCATGTTGCACTGTTGGTATCTTTATGCCTAAATTTTTTGATTCTAGAATACCATACTCCTCTAAAGTAAAAATGGTTGAAGCCTTGAAAAACGACAGTTAATGCACAAATAAGTTTACTTAAATTAAACACATTTTTAACGACTTTACTAACATTTTATATTAAAAAATTAATATGTGAAAAAACTTAAAACAAAAATCAATTCAAAACATAAAACTAAATCCACGTCTCTATAATATATATCTACATATAAATTTGCTTGAATTTAAACCTATTCTAATATGTTATCAATAACTTGACTAATATTACTTTATTCACTAAATCACCACTAAATAAAAATATATTATATTGATACTCTTGCACATATTTTTTTGATTTGTTATTATGGTGTTGGGGCTATTTGGTCGTTGGAATAGTATAAAATCATCGAATATATTATTTACATATGGATTTATTTGATTATTTTGATGCTGTTTGAGCTTGTTTTTAATAAGGAATTGATTATTGTTTTACAGATTATATCCCTTAAACTTTTTCAATTTCTGTAAACTATCTTAACTAATTCGCAGGTTGAAACAAAAATAAAACAAGTTTGTTATAAATTTTAAAATTTTTATGGACTGTGTCTTGCAAAAAAGGTGACCAAAGACGTTTTAGACTGTTTTACTATTTTCGGGCCATCTAAGTTGGCTAAACATACGTTTTTTAGGCGGTTAACATGTAGTACAACCAAATGTATCGTCGGGTAATTGTGTGTTTCTAAAATTTTTGAAGAATTTTCAAAACTTTCTGATAGCTTAGATATACATATATATAAATTACAGCACAATTACTTTCAAATGATGATTTCCAGCGAGTAGGACACATGGGATGGGATGGGATGCATGCAAACAAGATAAAGTTTCCGACTGTGGTCAACGTGGCGACTTCCAAGACGATCCTTGTCTTGCTGTATTCAAGTTGACACACAGTCTCCACGTGGCCCTCCTGGCTGGCATACTAACACCATCTAGATATTGACTAATGCGGTTGTGTGTAGGACTTGGAACCCACCACGTAAAAAAGTATTCAACGAAAACAAACACACACGCCCTCATGAAATGTAGGACTAACATCCACTGCAATACAGGATGTAAAAGGCTTCCATCTTGCGATATATACTACAGTTGACATTCGGAAAAGCACGAATTCGGATGCGGATTTGTGGTTAATAAGAGACTTCGCCGTCTTGTCGCTGGATTTACTCCTGCGAACGAAAGAATAGCCACAATTATACATGGGTTTACACCCGGGTATTTACCCATTTATACCCATTTTCATGCCCGGGTATTTACCTAAAATACTCATAAAATACCATAAATACTCATTTGAATAACGTATACTCGTTGTTACGCAACGTAACCAGCGTTGTCAGTAATTTTGTTAAAAACCATTTAATTTCTGAAAAAAAGTGTTTACAAAAAGAACATGATTTCTACAAAAGCATTAAATTTTTTTAAAGAAACACCGGAGGCTTGTGCACTCTATTTCTGTTTCTTTGCTACTCTTGCCAATATTTTATTATATTTTATTAAAAATCCAAATATTTGTGTTATTATTTTGAACTTATTGAAAAGAAATTAAAATTGAATTTTGTCGAAAAAACTTGTTTTGTTAGAAAACAACTTTAATGAAAACCTTTTAATTCTCCGCCTTTATCTGATGTACATATGCATCTTCCTTTAAACTCAGCAGAATATAACTTAGCTAATGCTATATTTGTAACTGGCGCTCTTTTGACTATGGTGGAGCATCCATTGTTGAAAGTCTTTTTTAATTACCTTAATCAACAGTTCAAGGCTCCAACCAGAAATGCCATTTCCTCCACATTCTTGGATAAAATTTATAACGAGATGAGTATGGACAAATAAAAGCAGCAAATTTTTACATATTGAATCTAATGGATGGAGTAACATTCTCATATCAAAGCTGTATTTGTGAGAAGCTACTAAGCGAAATTTTTGGGAGAAATTAAATTTAAGCTCAAATATATTTGGTTGCATTGCACAATGAATTTGAACATACACAGGGTATATTTCGCGTTTAATAAAATTAAAAGTAAGCTTGAATTAGAGTTTGCTGTAGCTTTGATGCTAGATGGCAGATTTTGTCAATTACATGGCCAAAAATGGTTTCTGGGTAAAAATTTTTCCATAGAGATCTTTGGATGAGATTTCTCCAGTAACTTGGTGGAAAGGAATTTGTGGAAGCACGCAATTAAGCAAATTAGCTGTTCGAATTTTAACAGCTCCCTGTACTTCAGCTGCTACTGAACGTTCCTTAAGTACGCACAGCTTCATTCATTCAAAAAAAAAGTAATCGTTTAACAACATCAAGAGCAGGAAAAATATTATATATATCGTGCAACTGGAACTTGCTTTTTGAAAATAGTTTACCATCTTCAGCAGAAAGCACGCACTCTACTCAATTTGAAAATAACAAGAATTTTTCACTAGAATGTACTCAAGACGATATTCCTTCAACTTCAAAAGGAATCACGCACTCTACACGATATGAGTTTTTATCGGATACGGGCAGCGACAGCGATTATGAATAAATTTTTGAATTATTTCATTTGTTATTAAAAAGTTAATTCATAATAAAAAATTGAATTTTTTTAATTTATTTAAATAATTCTTTATTTGGATTTATACCCACATTTTGAGTAAATACCCAGGTGCTTGGGTAAATACACGGGTATTTACCATTAAGTACCCAATTTATCATTTGGGTATTTACCCTTGTCCCATCACTAGCCATAATACGCATCATATATATATATCTGATTATACCATCAGAAGAACGATGTGGTTAAAGATTAATTCAACGCTAAGCTCGAGGATGTGTATGACAAGTGCCCGGCCCATGACGCCAAAATCGTCCTCGGGGATTTTAATGCGAAGGTCCGACGGGAAAGTATTCTTTGCCGCACTGTCGGCCAGTTCAGCCTCCATGAGACCACTACCTCCAATGAGACTGATATGAGACTGATCGATTTCGCCACGGCAAGTAACAGGCAAGTGTCGATTGCGCATTAGCGCCTAGTTGTCTGTACGTTCTAGTACAAAACTGGACGTAAAGAAGCTGCGGCCACAAAGGCCAGTTGAGGCATTCTTCGCTCAAGCTCCGTCGTTCCTCATCTAATCTCAGCGAAATTGGTGGGCTATGGACCAATATCTCCTACTACTGGGAAAACAGTCCTTGATTTCGAGCGCCCGCCCCAATCAATGGTACGATGAGAAGTGTCGCGAGGCGGCTGCAACGAAAAACACCGCATACAAGAAAACGTTGCAGTCCGCCGCTACGCGAGCCATTGTCGGGAACTATAGACAGAGTAGAACGAATGATAGACAGTAAAGGCGAGAGCGTGAGGAAGTCGAGATGTACAGTTGTAGGAATGAAGCTATCAAAAGGTCAAGCGTCTAACCGAAGGTTTTAAGCCCGGAGCGTCTTCCTGTAAAGATGAGAATGGAAACCTGGTAACAGATTCGCAGGGGGTGCTGAAGTTATGAAGGCAACACTTCTCTACTCTGTGACTAGGCGATGACGACACCAATACCGCCATTAGAGATGATGTATCGAACCCGATCGATGATGACGGCGTGAAGATTCCACAGCCATGAAGAGGTCAAAATGCTGATTATGCGTCTTAAGAACAATAAAGCTGCAGTTCCTGATGACATCCCCGCTGAATTGTTTAAGACCGGAAGTAATGAATGGGTAGTGCGCATGCACCAGCTTATTTACACAATTTGGCTAGAGGAAAGTATGCCCCAAACCTTGGAACCTCAGTGTTTTCTGTCCTGTCCTGAAAAAGGGAGATCTAAGATATGCGCCAACTACAGGGGTACACGCCTTCTCCCTTGAGTGAATGACTGAAAACACTTGCCAAAACTATGATTGGACCTTATCAGTGCGGCGTCAGACCTGGGAAGTCCACCATCGACCACATCTTTACACTACGTCAAAAATCTTGTAGAAGATCCACGAAAAACAAGTCGACACTTGTCATCTTTTTGTCGGCTATAAGGCGGCATTCGCTAACAACGCAACGGATTGTGTGTTTGCCGCAATGTCTGCGTTCGGTATACAGTGCGAGGTTTCAGACAAGGCGATCCCTTGCCATGCCAAAAAAGCGTCCATAGCGTTACTTATCTTGGCTACATCTTACCACCAAAAATGAAGTCAGTCTGGGGATCAAGCGCAGGATCACTCTCGCCAACAGGTGTTACTTTGGCCTCAATAGGCAATTGAGTAGAGGATACCTTTCTCGTTCGAAGCAAGGATGTGTTAAGGCAGACCAATATCCGTTAATGGGGTTGTTAATGGCCAATTAAATAAATAAGGAAGTACACATACTTTTTAATGTAATTTCCATATACATAGAATTTAGGCTGGATTTTTTTTAGACATTTTACTAACTTACTACATTGGGTTATTAAAGCCGTTAATTCAGGTACACTATTAACTATTTTTTCTGCTATTATGTTTATTAGATGATTAATACATTGAATATTATTGTTGTTACGGAAAACAGAAAGTATATTGGAACCTCTATCTGTGACAATAATTGGTGTCTTCATCTAATTCACAACTGAAGTTATTTAAACTCTACAACATTTTTCTTAAGGTTGGTATCTAAATGATTGGCCCATTCACACGACTATCGTGTATGTTGTATTGAATACACTTTCTGTTTGTGAACGCTCAATGTTATACTGTATTGTGTATTTCGTATTGCAGACGTCAAAAAGCGATAAGAAGAAGAAGAAGACCAGTATTCATAATTTGATTTTCAAACAGCAAAATTAAAAATATTACGAAATAAAGTAAATCAATTAATTATCTGTGCGAACAATATAATTTTGAAATGTTAATTATTGACTTAAGTCACATAGAAAATATTTTGTATTTTTATTCTTCTTTTTGATTACTAGCATTTACATAAACTGATAGCATGAAACTAATAAGACTTTTCCAAACATATAAAAAAAATTTGTATAAGTGTATCGGATTTTTTTTATGAAAATAATCAACAACTAGCATACACTGTGGTATATTCGTCCAACAATATACTCATTACAACGATACAAGAGATTGCGTGAATTGCCTAGATAATACTAATATAAAATTATCGAATATAATTGTCCGCCCACACATCAGAAATAATTGCATAGCTTTAATTTTTGAGATTTCTGACTTGATTTCGTGAAAGCGAAGTTCATGTATTTACTTATGTTCCTTGATATTTCCAGAAATTGACAGAAATTTTTTAACCTTCACGTTCATATCAAAAGTTGCCCCAACAAATCCGTTGTCTTCACTCACATTGAATGGCCTACAGTTCAACACCGTCTATTCTGTCATTATTTGCGTGCATTTTATTTTGGTGTCTATGTATACATCTATCACTTAGTCAGGTGGCTTACCATTAGAATTCAAATCGAAGTAAGTCCGAAGTACTGTTTCCTAATTTTAAAATTTTAAATTTTGAATCGCCCATTCGAATCGTTAATCATAGCAAAACTACTCCATATCTCACTTTTCCTTCTTTTGTCGCTAAATTTATTTAACAATTTACATTTTAAAATTGCAACGTTTCGAAAGATCTGTGTAAAAGGTGCTGTAATGGTCTCTTTGGGTGATTAGTATATAATTATATACTAATTATCCTTAACATATCTTTTTAACTAACGTTTTATTTATAAAGTCAACAAAATTTACTACTTACTTTTTCCATTTCTTTAATTAGAATAAAATAAAATGTGAATTTTGTGGTCTTATCAACGTCAAATTTGCACTTTTTATAAACAAAATCAAATACAAAGGAAATAAATGTCATTTAATGAATGCACGATTAATTCCCTATTTGTTTCTATTGCTACGTTGTCAAGTGGAGACTTATAAGAGAAAAAACATTGTTGGAAAAGGTTTTCTCTGTGTGACTTAATGCGTGTATATAATGTGTGTTGTATAGCATACGTCATCACAGCATACGGTGAATTTAGTGTGAGTGAATGTAGAATTGCAAGTCTTTAATAGGAACAACTTTATCCGACACATTGATGTAAATATTGAGGATTCGAATAGAAGGTTTGTGAATATTAATATCCAGAAAGTCACACACTATTTTGATCTTTTGCCATTTGTCATGTATCTTTTCAACTCAATACTAAGATGAAACTTGTCCTGTCTTATCTATCTGAAGTTATGAAAATATTATGTAAAAACAAGAGAACGAATACCTAGAACAAGAAATCTTTTATCCGATAGGCAGCACGGCTTTGTAAGAGGCAGGAGTTTCATTACAGCAACTACGGAGGTAAATTTAAAATTTAACAAAGGTATGGTGTTCTTTTTATTTCAGATAATTGTACAATAATAAATATTTTACATAGAATTCATTTAGCCTCTGCGCCTTAAAGGCATTTTAGAGACAAGTTGGCAACAGTTAAACTTGACGTACAATTATAGTAAGAATTTAATGTTAAATATTATAATAAGTATATTATTTTTACAATATTTACTAAATAAAATATATTTTACATAAGCGTTTCTATTGAATTATTCAAAAATTCTTTACATAATCTTTTAAATATTGCAGGTAAATTATTATAAAGATTGCCACCTATATAATAAATTCTTTGTTTAGTTTTTTCTAATCTTCACTTTGGGATTCTTAAGTTTGAAGTCTTTTCAGAATTTATTAATAATCTATTCAAACGAGCAAAATCCATTAATAAAGCAGCATCTATTTCAATTTATGTTTTCAAAACTAAATCGGATTTAAATGAATAAAATAAGCAAAAAATTTTTAAGATCATTTAAATAATTTGAAAAAATAGAAAGGGCTTAAGCCGCTTCCCCGTGGAACACCGTATTCGACAGTACCGATAAAACTTTTGAACTGATTGATTTGTACAAAACGTTTCCTGTTAATGAAATAATTTTTAATTATTATTATTTTTTTTATTATTATCTTTATTAGAAGTATTTATTAACACTCTGCTTTTAATTATATTCAACAAAATTAGGTAAAATTTACTGTTCTCTTTCTAGAAATATTCGTATTCGTTTCATTTTTCACATCAGCCGGCATCATGTTGTAGATTCAATCCTTTACGGAACAAAGATATCTGCATTGCATTTGTGTTTGCTCTTGGTGGTCTTAAATCTAGAGCATTCCGGAGGTTGTATGGTTGAACTTCTCCAACATATCTTATTTGCTCGGTCAGGTACTCTGGTGCGGTGCACATCTCATTTTAATTTGCTGAATAAAAAATATTGTATTTAGGCGCAATCTTTGTTTTACATTTAACTATTTCAATGTGTCAACAAATATTTAATCGATGTAAACCGGTTACATTTTAAAATTGAGCACATGGCCATATTTTGTAATTTTTGTAGTATATTTATTTGATGGTCTGTACATCAGGTGAATAATATTGTGGAACCATATTCAAAGTGTGGTTTTATCTTTGTGTTATAAATGTTAATTGCCGTTAATATTAACACTTTGTTTCTTACTTGATTAAAAATCCCAATTTTTTTACAGATCTATTCAATGTGTTCCTTAATATTTAAACATTTATCTATTAAGAAACCCAGATATTTAATTGTATTTACTTTTTCTATAATCACATTATTCATCTTGATTAATTTGTCAGTATTCATATTAATTTCCATTAAAATGTGTTATTTTCATTCAATTTCAGTTTGTTCATTTTTAGCCATTTATGTATATTATCGATATCTTTATCTAAGTTTAGAACATATAGAACGTATTAATCGGGCAGTACTCCTTACAATTTACCGTATTTTTTACCTTCTGATTGGGAGTATCATCGACTTTTTCCAATTACTTGGAAATACTCAAGCCATTTATAAATCTTAATAAAATATTGCCTAGTATACCCCAATTGTCAAGAATTATGTTGCTTGATATTTTTGTGTAATTTGGTTTCTTCTTAATACTTTCAAAAATAGCTTTCAGATCTTGTAAATTTATTTCACGAAATTTATCACAGATATACAATTTTCATATTGTACATCATCAATGGAGCCGCTGAAGAAATATTTTATCATAATTCGTTTTTGATGTCTGACTGGGTATTGGTAATGTATCTATTTTTTTTTTGTTCAATTTTAACTTTATATATATTTGTTATTGCCTTATAATTATTTCAAGATTCACTCGTGTTTTCATTGAGTGCACTTTGATATTTAAAAACTGTTTCTCTTTTTAATAATCTGAGTTCATTATTGAACTATAGTTTATATTTTCTTTCATTTTTTTACCTTTTGAATGTGAATTTCTCTATAGCACTTTCTAGGCATCGGTCAAAATTTAACACATCCAAACTGGGACATCTGTTTCACTATTATTTAATATTGCACTTATTTCATTTTTGAAGCTGTTTATATTATATATAAAAATGTTCTTTTCCATAAAAATATTTTCTTTAGCATCACAATTATTCTCAATAAAAATGTTCGTGGTGAGATATTTTATTACTTATATTATTTTTCGTCGATTCGTCGATTCGTCTATTAAAGTTTTTGATTTATCCGTTATTCTTGTGTATTCATTCATTACATATTTTAGTCCATTATCATGTTTTAGTCATATTATCATTATACTATCCAATTTACTTGCATAGAAACCGTTCTTCCAAACAATATTAAAATTTCCAACAATTAAAATATCACTACTCATCTCATCCTAAATTTAGTCTTTTTTTTTCGCCATTACAGAATTAACACATTTCAACAAAATTCCTTTATTACATTCTTTACTATCGTGATATCCGTGACACTTGAAGCACACAATTTCATTCCTGCATTTAGACGATTTGTGATTGTAACCTCGTCATTTAAAACATTGCATAATATATTTACCGTCAAAGACCCTTCATCTCCCCCATCCAACATTAAGTTTCTGGCCTGTTAACACTTTTGTACAGGACTCAAGGTTTATTCTCAAATTTGCATTAAAAAATTGATCTATTATTTCTTTTCGTCTCAAAAACTTTTACAACATCCATCACACTGTTTTTTAATATTTCAGTTTGTTTCTTTAATTTTTAAACTAGTTCTTTATTACATACTGTAAAGCTCATATCAGTTATCAAAATGTGCATATTTATATTTTTAGGAATTTTCACTATACATTCCTTACTAATTTCACTTTGAATTGCCTCTTTTATTTTTTCGCGTTCCTTAGCATTTTCACTCTGAGTCACAAGTGTACCGTTTTTAGTATTTCCAACATTAGTAATTTTAAAATTAATTGGATAAACTTTTTTATTTAAATCACCTTTGGTTTTCTGTATACTTTGCTTCTCCTTGGGTTTAATAATTATTGGAAATTTTTAATTTTTTCTATAGCTTCCAATAAGGTCTTAATTTAACATTCATTTTGTTTCAGTGATCTTTTGAATTCATAATTGTTGACTAATAATGATTTTTTATTTTTATCAACACTAACTTGTATTTCTCTTATCACACCTTTGCTAAAACTAAATTGATATTTGTACAACAAATTGTTCCCCTCTAAATATATCAAAAGCTTATCATATAGCATTTTTTCAAAAATTTTATCTATTGTTGATAGAATAGCAATGGGTCCGTATTTGTCTACACTGGACGCAGAGACAGCTTTTAGAATGGATATTTTTTTATGAATTTTTAAAACGTCGGGATATTCTCAGGTATTGATAATTTTATTAGATGTATCAACTGGTATAGGTAAAAATACTGTAAGACATTCTTTCACAAATTTTATAGATATATCGTCAAAACTTGGTGTTTTATTTATCCCATTTCAGATTAAGCGATGACATGAAACATTAAGCGTCTTCAACAAGTTAATTGAATCATTTGGCAAGGTATTAATATTTAGTTTAAGTTCTGTTACGACTGAAATGAAATAAATGTTTAATAAAGTTTACTTATGTGTCTGATCATCTGATATATTTTCACCGTGCATATCATTAAGTTTGACAATATTGTATTTCGTTCTACCAAGTGTATTATTTAAAAATTTCCAATATTTTTTAGTATCATTTCCAATTCTACTAAAATTTTCCGTATAGTGATTATCTCTACATTTTTTAACTGCTAATTTTATCACTTTGCTTATTCTTTTTAAATCAGCATCATATTTTTCTCTATTTGTTGATATACGTCTTTTCTTTATTAATTTATATTTATATAAAATTAACCTTTGAAGATTATTGTAAATCCATCGGGTTATTTTAAAGTTTAACGGTTTTTGAATATTTGTTATTACAATAGAGTGATTAACAGCTGACTCAACGATAGATTTAAGAGAACTTGTCAAGACGGATAGGTTAGTTAATGAGAAATTAATTGGCAATGTTCTTTGTAAATATTCATTGGCCTTTCTATAGTCACAATAAGTTTTAGAAATCTGGATGTTTTCTTTACATTTGAAATTACTCTTCAATTTACAAGATAAAATATTATGATCGGATAGGGCACATTCTACAGAACCAACGATAAGTGTATCGGATAAATTACTAAATATATGATATATACAAGTTTTACTTTCAGATCTTGTTAAGGTATGATCATTGTGACAATCCTAATTATGAAAAAAGAAAAGATCTATATTCGAGTCACCTACTTTTATCAAAGGATTTTGAGATTGCAATTTGAACTTTAATATTACATTAAAATGAAAAAATAATAATATATTTTAAGAAGGGGACATGTATGAGGCTTCATCTTCACCATCAATATCACTAGAATCTTCAGATTCAACTTGACTTGGATAAATTAAAGATCTCCTACCCCACTGTTTATTAGTTGTTACATTTAATATTAATAATATTTTATCGCGAATCAGTTGTTGGTTAGATGTGTCACTTTTCTTTTGCAAAAAATCTTCCTTTCTTTATAAAAACATATTGACAGCCTATCGATTTTAATGATTTGGATAAGTATGGTGCATAGTTTCTTTACTATTTAAATTGTTTATAAAAATCTTTTTGGAATCTTCATTTTCTTTGAGTTTTGCTTAAGAAGACATGAATTTATCTTTTCGCATTTTAGAACTAAACTTTACTACAACAGTTTTATTTTCCATTTTTATTTTTAAAAATAAGCATCTTTAACTGTATTATTATCTATTTTTACACCGACGTTTTCAGAAATTTTAGCAATCGCTTCAAAGCACTCGTTTTTTCATCTGCAACTTTTAGACCACTAATAATGCAATCATTTTTTAGTCTAATACGGCTTTCTAGTACTGCTTAATCACAGTAATTCACGAAACCGGAGAAATTTTTTATTTTTCACCAACTACCTCTAAACCCATACACAGCTATGTTTCCGATTTCAGGTAGTTTGTTTAAGTGAAAAATCACTTGAATTTCTAAACGTAGACATAGGAATCCCATAGGGTTCAATGCTTGGACCTTTTTTTTATTCAACATATATATTAACGACATACCTGTTGTAGTTAGGCACTGTCAAATATATTTATATGCTGACAATGTTCGAATTTATTTATTTTATAAGATAGATAGGAAGACAATAATAATTCTTATGCGGTCATTTGTTACACCGATTTGGCAACAATCAGTAAATGGGCTGCTAGCAATGAGTTATGGATTAATCTCTAGATAACGACGTGTATTCTTATAAATAATAATAATATTGTCCTGAATAATAATATTCAAATTAAAATAGACAACGAAGCGTTTGAATCTACAAACACATGTAAAAACTTAGGCGTTATAATCAACGATAGAGTTTTGTGGTCCAACCACATATCGGCAGTCATCGGTCGTATACGTTTCATGCCTAGGCATCTATGTTCCGTGAAATATTCTCTTGTTACAAAAACGCTTCTTGCGAAAACCAATCTATTGCCCGTCCGTCTTCTAGCAGCGACTTCAACAAACTAAAAGTCGCTTACAATACATTTATAACTGTTATGAATGTCTTCTAAAATTCATTGTTTTTCTCTATAAAATTTTAATTACGCAGCGACCAAGATTACTTTTCTAAGTCCGAAGGTTAAAAAGATCAACGAAGGGTACATTAATTCAATTACAACATAATAGAGCCTTCTCTCAGCAACAGTTCTTTATTTACACCATACTTCCATACTTGAAAACAAATTTTTTTGCTTTTTGTTGAATCTTATAATTCATAGATTCTTGTATGGCCTTAAGTAGATAGTGTGTTAACTTAGACGTGAGGCCCGCGGGTCAAGCCCCAGGTCAGATATCTCCAACAAAACAAAATACGAAAAAATATTTCTTCGGCGAATTCTACTCAGGAAATTTCTGCCAAAAACTCTGAGAGTAAATAAAATTGCCATGAAAAGCCTCTAAAAACTCTGTCGTTCGAAGTCAATTTTAAACTGTAGGTCCCGCCATTCATGTATAAAAGTAGCACAGACAGCATAAGTGGTGTTAGAAGCTATACAATTATGTATGTACGTATGTTTGCTGATTCTTATAAAAACTTGCTCTGTTGTTAAATATTTTGTTATATGTGAAACGTATATTTTTAATTGTAATTTGTAATTATATTGTGAAAATTAAAATTTGTTATATGTATTACATTGGCACTTCAATTTATAAGATATTAATCTTGTAGTAGTAAATCCATTAAATAATTATATTGTTATTGTCTTTATTGCATCAAAAGAATTTTGATTTTCATTACCTGCGGTGCATAAATCTTACAACTATACAGGCTGTGCTGTGCTGTGCTAAGCAATATAGATATTACCAAAACTTATGAAAATTTGATAAGTTAATTTAGTGTGTCGCCATGCGCCATTTGGAAATTGTGAGAAGAAACCAAAAGAGAGATAAATGCGCAACAACAACACTTAAAGAAAAAGGAAGGAAACAAAACAAAGATCAAAAGCAGCAACAATGTTTAAAGAAAGAAGTTATACAAATGACAAATAAGAAAGCGAGTATAAGGACCGAATAATGTAAATAAGCACAGTATTTTTAAATACCGGAGATTTGGGTCTTTGGATCGTGTATACAACTTTAAATAATTACGTGAACAAGGATGAAAGTAAAGCTGCTATTATTTTAAATTACAATCTTCGAATCCACGGGAAATGCCTTTCTACAAATTTCAATTTTCCAATTTTTTACTACTTTTTCCCAAAAATTTGCAGTATGGTCTTAAGGGTGAATGTTGACTTTCAATAGCGCATTTTACGTTATTTTCTCGGCATAACTCAATGCCTTAACATATCCTCATGAAAATATATCCAGAAACGTTTAATCGCAAGAACGATTTTTTTCAGGTAAAATTAAAGTCTGAAATTGTTCGCGTTTATAAGCGGAGAATGCTTTAAAGCGGTATGCATATATCAAAATAATTTCAGTACATTTGGAAGCAGAAATCAAAACTGCAAAAGTTTCAGTGTTACAAAAATAAATACATTAAATAAAAAATCTGTTCGTCTTGTTTGCTCTTGTCTTATCTTATTTATTTTTTATTTATTAATTACAATGCAATTACAATTTATATCTAATTATTTACGAACTGAGTAACTGAATAACGGTGTAGTGCAACAGACCAGAGTCTCTGGTGGGAATTGAATCTACAACACTCACGCTAGTAGTCTAGCACACTGCTCACTAGACTATCAAGCCATCCAAATTTTGTCTTTTTTAATATGTATATTTTCTTTTAGTTTATTTTTATTCGCTTAACAATATTATATTTATACACATACTGTTACGAAAATGGAAAAAAGCTAGATAATTCTACATCGTTTAAGTCTACATTTATAAACAAAAGCTACAAAAACAAAAAACAATAAACTTGTTTACAAATTATCAATGATAAACAAGTAAACAAAAATACAACTACAAGAATAAATGAAAAAAAAACCACATACAAAACAAGAATGCAAGAACAATCAAGTAAAAACAAAAAAACAAGAATAAATGTAAACAATGATGTTCACATTTATGGAGATCTCGAGGAAGCGGTATTGACATAGATTCGTTGCTGGCCGTTATGATGGAAGGAATGCAAGTAGAAACCACAAGCTACTTGCTGATACACAAGAAGCTTCTAGAACCGAAAATCAAAAAATGCAAGCAGCAAATCAAAAGCTATTTGCTGATGCACAAGTAGTAAACCAAAAGTTACTTGCTGACGCATAGGAAGCTTCGAAAATCAAAAGATGTAAATAGCAAACCAAATATTTTTGTCAAAAGTCGAAAAGAAACTCGAGGCGACAACAAAGAAGCCGCAGGAAATACAGAAATAGGTCAGCAAAAGAATAACTAGTGTCGCGGAAAAGGTGTCAAAATTAGAAAAGACCGTCGAAAATACCGGAAAACTCTTTATAATGCAGGAAAACCTCCAGAGCCAGCGACTGGAACCAGTGCGAGTCGTATCAGAAGTTACAGGCAGGATAAAAATACTTTCCTGTGATGGTAGCTCACCAATATCCGTATTTAAATTCCAATTCGAGAAACGGCTGAAACAGCAGAAACGGACTTGGGAGATAATTTTGCCGTTAAAAGGTGTCGCAGCCGAGATTCTTGAAACCGTACCAGCCAGTTGAAGAACCAACTAAAACGACTTAATGGTGGCGTTACAGCGTAAATTCGGAAACGAGCACAAACGAAAACTGTACCGCATGGAGTTAAGGTGCCGAGCGCAAAAAGATAACAAGTCGCTTCAAGCTTTTTCAATGGAGGTTGAGAGATTACATATCCAGGAGAAAACCACCCACTAATAGATAATTTCCCCAATGGAGCTAGCGGTGGATACCTTGGGGTGACAAAGGCACTAGAAAGACTAAAACAACGTTTTTATTGGGTGGGATGTCAGCAAGCAGTGGCGAATTGTATAGTACCCAGTGTATTGCAGCAAAATGTCCATAAGAAGTCGAGGACTGCTGCAACAATATAACTCGGGCGCATCTTTCGAGCAGATAGCGATGGACAAAGCAGGGCGTTTTCCTGTCAGTAATGACGGAAACCGATATGTTCTCGTCGTGGTGGATTATTTCAGCAAATGGCCAGAAGTGTAAGCCATACCCAATGATGAAGAGAACACAATAATAAATGTTTTTGTGAACAACTGGGTATGCCGCTACTGGGTTCCAATAGAGCTATATTGCGATCAATGCAAAAATTTCGAGTAAGCTTTATTCATGCAAATGTGTGAGATATACGGTATTAAGAAGACTCGAACGACGCCGCTATACACACAGTCTGACGAAATGGTGGATACTTGCGAAAAGTAGTGAGCGAGCAACAGAAGGATTGGGACAAACACATTCCGAGGTTTCTATTGGCTTACCGATCTGCAGTCAACATCTAGATCATCCGCCAAGGTTATTTTTGGAACTGGAGGGCTTCCACGAGGGACAAATAGTTCTACTCAACAACCCAAAGCGGAAGAAGGGAGTATCTTCCTAACTACAAACGAGCTGACAAGGGTCTTACAAGATAATTAAAAGATTAAACGATGTAGTGTACATGACACAGAAAGCTAACAGCACCCGAGCAAAACTGAAAATCGTAAACATAAAACGACTGGCGAAATATAGAAGAAGACATAATGAGCTTTTTCGGAACGAACAGGCTTAAGTGGGCGGTAATGTTACGAAAATGGAAAAAATCTAGATAATCACATCTTTTAAATCTACAATTATAGACAGAAGCTACATAAGCAAAGAACAACGAACTTGTTTACAAATTATGAATGATAAACAAGTAAACAAAAATAAAACTACTAGAATAAATGTAAACAAAGCAAGAATGCAAAAACAAACAAGTAAACACAAAAAACATAAGAATAAATGTAAACAATGATGTTCACATTTACAGAGATCTCGAAGCCACGAACGTTCAAGAACATTCATCAGACTGTTTACGTTGCTATATAAAAGGTAAGACAAATCAATCAGAGAAAGTTCAGTCAGTCTTGTGTTAAGACGCGGTGCGGTTGACGGTAGTAATCGTGGTCTGAAGATCTCCCTTACAAAGATATGTAGATTGCCTAGTAATTGTTATTGTTACAACAAGTTGTCAACAGTGGCACACAGAATTGTGTGAACAATAAAGAATTAATTTAAAATTAAACACAAACTTATTTTTATTTGATTTGAATTCTACGAGTTCACATTTTAAACGTTTTTAAAAAGGTAAAAACGTAACAATACTTATATACCTGTGGTCCGAAGCAATAACAACCTAAGTCGACTTAAGTCATTTTGAGTTATGTATGCTGTCATATTCTACTAACAAAACTTAAATTTAAGCGGAACAACAATGTTTTTTAAAAATTTATTAATAAAAACATTTTGATGTAAGCCATAATGAAGCCCCATTACACTCATAACGAATGCCTCTCCTAAACAAAAGAGACTGACTATCATTTTTCATCTTAAGCTTGCCCGTATAAGTATTTTTAATTTTGCAACAAATTTTTGTGAATACTCTAATTTTTTCAGAAACACTTCTGTGTATTAAAAATTATTTTTCGCAAAAGTATCATTCTCGACTTTGGCTGCTCTGCCTGGATGCCAGAAAACTGAATGACGATAAAGGACGCATTGACCAAACACATTATATTAATAGCGTCGACCTAATATATACATTTTGACTAAGCTGTAGAAACAAACAAGGCCATTCTCAAAATTATACAATTCGAATTATGCAACGCATATTGACGCAAAATCGTTCATAAAACGCCGATACCAACGGCCGAGCCCAAATAATTGCTTACCTCCCTGGTAGACTTTCGAACTTTTATCCGCTGTTTGTCGTCTTATGGACAAGTAATTTCGGCGAAATTAAACGCAAACGTATTCGTTTATCTCGACGCTGAGTATAACGCACTCTTCAGAACACTTGCATTGGGTGAATCTGACTTTTCGTTTGTTTTCAGGAACTTACTTTGTTTTCAAGAGCGACCCGGAAAAAATTGTGACAAACAGCGGATAAAAGTTCGTACCTCCCTGAGGTAAGCAATTTTTGGGATCGGCCGTTGGTATCGGCGTTTTATGAAAAATTTTGCGTCAATATACGCACCACTGACTGACACTTTAAAAAAATAAACAAATTTCAAAATGCCACCCTAAACAGAGGGAGAATTTGGGAATATAAATCAAGCTCTTACGACCACTGCAGGTTTGAGACATCCGGTCAATTTTACATACAGTGGATGTATCTCAATATGGTGTGGGAGCGGGATGTTCCAGAAAAGTGATCATTATGTCGAGAATTCAATAGCTTTTTATTCTCAGAAGTTTAATTTGTGTTTAGCGGTAGTATTAGCAACAAAACGTTTTGGGCCATATATTGCCGCATACCACGCTGTAATTACTAACCAGGCTAACGTCACTAAAGAATCTCATGAAACATTGGCAAGGTACAACTGCAGGCATATAATTTTTCTATAGAGTACTCAGAAGATTCATATAGTAAATTGTATAAAACTTTTAAACCATCAATAAACATATAACTGACCCGACGACTTAACGAGCTACACTCTAATTCACTGTTCATCTGTCTTGATTTATATTATCTATTTTTTAACATTTGTTAAAGTATGTATATTTTCCTCAAAAATGGAAAGCATCATAGCTAAGTTTTACACAATATATTCCACTTATCGTAAATAAAGCCCGTGTAGATTTATCATTTAAAAATCGATGGGCAAAATAATTCAAGCACCCGTACCAAAGCGTTATATATACTTCGCCTGTGTGACCAATTTTAGAGTATAAATCAATTATGTGGGATCCATTCTATAAAGTGCACATTGATCACTTCGAATCTAAACAAAAGCAGTTCTTTTTATTTTGTCTACGAGATGCCTATGGAGATTTTTTAAACAAATTCTACAAGGTTAGCTGGAGAACAATGCTTAATGTTTCATTTCTTATGAATCTTTTTAAGGGAAACATACCACCTGAGCTTTTGTTGACTGAACTCTACTTCTATATTCCTCAACGGTCATTATGATCCATGGAGAAGATTATACTGCCGCTTCAATCAAATTTGCATATTATAAAACGCAATATTATTATATACTTGAATAGTTAATTATTTTACTGTATTTTGTGTGTAAAAAATTTATATATATTAAGTGGTATGTAAGGAATTTTTCTATAGACTTAAATAATAAAATAAATGGTATGTAACTAACATATTTAGCAACATAACAGAAAAATATATAGTGGCCGATACGTAATCGGAGTGAAGATAAACGATCTAACTTTGAACAGCAGAGTTCGAGTTAGTTGCCAGTGGAGAATGAACAAAAATTATGACGGAAAAATCTATAAGAAAAAACCAGGCAAATGATTTCCGCCCTACTCCATTGTATCCCAGGAGCTTAGTGCAGGTTGTTTTATTTGATTCTTGATCTTTCGTTTTATATTGCTATCGATTTTTTTTTTTTTGATTTTTAATTAATTTACGCATCTATCGTTTTGCTAGATGTAATAGAATGATACGGGGTTGTATTTATTGGATAGTGGACAGTTGTTGTTGAATATATATCTAATACGGCCCATATGCGATTTGTTGTACAACAAGTTGGTCGATTTTAAGCCAACTGTTTATCCGACTTTATTTATAAATTTTACTTGTAGCATCGACATTCATAATGAAGTCGAAATTTGTTACATTAATGGTCTTATATATTTATTTTTATGAAGATTGCTTTCAGTATTCCATAACTCCGACATATTTTTGCATGCCTCAATGAAAACACACTTTTATTTTTTTACTTTATCAAATTTTTTTTGAAATGTTGTCTACCTGCTATGTTTCATCTGCGGCGTCAAAATGAAAATGGCGAACAAGATAAAAAAATTGCCCTCTCAGGTACCAATTTGATTGTTGTCGTTTTAACAGCTGTTTGTTGTTCCTAAGAGTTTTTTCCTGTAAATGTTGTACGAAATAATTAATATTTATCCTTAGCTAAGTTATTGATTATGATTGATGAAGATTTGTGTTACTGTGTTATTATGTGGTATTGTAGTGTGATATGTGTTGTATTGAAAGTCTTGTACTGTGTACGTGTAATGTATTAGTACTAATGTATTATTGTCTTATGTAGAGATTATTGTAGGTGAAATTTGTTAAAGTTGTGTAGTTATATTAGGACAAGTCATTTGAATGGATGTGGGGAGAGTCAGGAAGTTGGCTGTCTCAATGGGTCGGAGCCACAGGTCGATTGGTCTGAGGTCAGTGGATGCGTTAGTACATGTTGGGGGTCATGAGAGTCCTAGCTGCATTTTGGGTCAAGGTTACCGGGATGATGCGTTCTCGGTAACAGTTGAGTATAGAGCTCTACCCCAATCTAAGAACCATGTTTCTACTTTTGACCTTCTTGCTAAGTTAAATGCATGGGATGAAAAGAGCAGAAAGTTAACGAAGGTCACACCCTAGGATCTTCGGATATCGGACAGTGGTATGATCTGCCCGTCTTTTGTGATGTTTAGGTGCATTTTCACTTCTTTAGTATACATATATACATACACAATTGCCATTACAACCCTTCGGTCAGGATTACGTCCTAGCTTCTCACACAACTTGTGTGAGTTAATTTTTTACATGAGTGGCGGGACCTACAGTTTAAAGCCGACTCCGAACGACAGATTTTTGGGAAGCTTTTCGTGACAATTTTATTTACTCTCAGAGTTTTTGCCAGAAATCTGCCGAGAGGAAGTCGCCGAAGAAATATTTGTTCATATTTCGTTTTTGATATCTAATAAGCCAGCACACTACCTACTAGGCTACAGCAACTTAAAGTATAAGAGGTGAAAAGAGTGACAGAGGACTTAGAGGGTGAGAGAAATACTCTACGACAGTGGCAAAGTAGCAGACCTTGTCCGTATCCAACTCTGACGAGAGGACTATACAATCGTCAGTTCCTAAGTGGGGCTGGTATTTTAGCAAGGCAAAAGTTAATAATAATGAGGGATAGTACGTACGCCCATTTTTATTTTGAGGTGCTTTGATGTTTTACCGCACAGGTAATTTGCTAGGCATTGCATAATGTCATTAGGCAGTGTGATTAGGCATATGTCATCTATCACTTAGCATGGTCGACCGTGTCAATCGCTTTGGTAAGGTCGAAAACTGCAACGAAAGTTCGTTAGCATGGACGTTGTTGATTAAGATCAATTGTGATGAGGTTTAAGACCGCTGTTGTTCTGTATCATTCCCTGAATCCATTCTGATGTTGTGAGATGATGAAATATTGTTTCAACGGCGGTAACGATAGAGCTTTTTGTAACTTGACCGTTACGGATAGGAGAGAGATTGGTCGATTCTGATTCCCTGGATTAAGTGTAGGAATTACCCTAGTGACTATATATCAGGGATAAGAACCGGGACGCATTAGCTATTCAATCGCTGTGGTACCGAGTCTATTTAACATTAGCATGAAAATACCATCGAGACCTATTGCTTTAGACGGCTTAGTCTGGAACTGCGTATTTAACATTGTCGGTGTCGAAGATGATGGCGTTAATGTTCGTACTGAGGTTCTTGGTTTTATGTATTGTTGCTCGTTTACCCCTGTTCAGTGAGCTAGGGTAAAATATGAATTGCCGACAGTGTCGCACATTTTTCCGTTTTAGTATGCTGGACATTATGAAAGAATATTCCCGTTAGGTCTCTATTTATCTTGAACCTTGATAGGCCCTTTACCGTTAACCATAGCTTCCTCGTGTTCACGGTGCAGTGACCGAAATGCTTTAACCACTTATTTCAGCGAAGTTTATTAACGAGGGGGCTTATCACGGACATTAGTGTTGATATTCTGTCATCTGCAGGATTTTCAGTTCGTAGGCGGTCACGTTCCTGTGTCAAACAAGCCACACTGGCACGAAATTCCGATCTTAGATTCGATATTCTTTCTATTTGAATGTGTCTTCTGGCCTCCAATTGTAATATTTTCCTAAAGATTTTTTCGCCTTACGCATGTGGGGTGTGGTAATCAGCTTCCGTGGTGAGCGCCGAAGTCTCCAAAAATTATTTTGTTTTCTCCTTGCAAAAGGCGTGGTATGCTGGGGTGGTAATTTAAGACTATGCTGCTAACGGGTGGAATGTAAACGTTGATAAGTTCAATATTGCTATTATCTGAGCGAACTGAAATGTTCAATACCTCCAGATATGGATCTGATGTGTGCTGCTGGAAAGAAGGCAACTGTTGTCACTGTTGATAACAAGGCAAATCAGATCGCTTTGTCCAGTGGTTCCCTTTTTAATTTTAAATAAAAACACACCGAATCCGATAAACTTTTAATTACCAAACCCAATATATTTTAATATTAAAATTCCTAAAGGACACAAAAAGTTATAAAAAAAGGAAATATAATGTATTAAGATACATACTTTTGGTATGAAAACCACTTGGAAATACAATAATATAACGGTATAAAAATTGGAGTATGAAATAATTTCCTTTTCGCTGTAGACGACGCTGCACTAGCAAACTTTATTGAATAGAAATGCTATGTCTGGTCTCTAATTAAAAAGGGAACCACTGGACAAAGCGGCGTGATTTGCCTTGTTATCAACAGTGACAACAGTTGCCTTCTTACCAGCAGCACACACAAAATCCATATCTGGAAGTATTGGTATAATGCAAATGGCAAATTTACAGTTGACAAATTAAAGTAATTAACGAAGTTGCCAGATTAACAGTATAGTTTAGGATTTTGGGTGTTGAGGTTACATTTCTCTGCAGTATGGTTAGAAACTTCTTCGAAGCTAGACTCTACTTGACGAGCAACATATAATATATAGCAAGTTTCGTGGCAGGTCTCTCTATAATTCCTTGTTTAGTTGGTACCTTTGTGCGTCTTACTTGCCCATCATTAGCCAATCTGGTCTCTAAAACTTTATCGCATAACCAAACGTTACGCGGGAGAAAAGAGTCAACTAAGATCACTAAATCCCTCTGACTTAAAGATTTTAGCCTAGTGTACCATTTCGATCTACAAGTTAATGATGGTAAATACTCTAGGAGCCATTTCTTCCAAAATACATTTACATACTGCTGAGGAGTTATCCAGCTCTGTTTTAATATTTAGCCGCTATCGTCACAAACAGTCTTTGGTTTCATACCAGATGAACTTCGAATCAAAAAATGATTCGGTGTTAAGACCTTTTCATTCTCTGCATTTATAGGCACATACGCAAGAGGGCGCGAGTTTATTATATTTTCGATTTCTAACTGCATGCTTATTAAAACCTCGTCACCGTGAGATCAATCTGTTAAAATTTTATATAAAATTGTTTTAATTGACCTTACCAATCGCTCCCAAGCACCACCCATATTTGGTGAGGCTAAGGGGTTAAAATTCCACTTTGTTGTCTAAGTAAATTTTTTTATAAGTTGGTTTTATCCTCTCGAAGTTCTCTTTCAGCGTCGATAAAGTTGCGTATGTCTAATATACAGGAACTAGTTGTCAATGAATGAGTAACCTCGACATGGACTGCTCCAATGGTCTTTTTGACTTCACACATTTGGCAAGTGCGTATAACTGACTTAGCTCGAAGCTTTGAAATACATAATCTTTGTCTGACTTCATTAATTACAGTTTCATGATTCATATGGTAGAACTTTTCATGATAGTACATTAAGATACGTTTTGTAATGTTACTGGAGGTTGGCTCAATTATAGGACGCATTTGTTCTACTGGGATATTTGCGTTATCAATTCTTCCGTAAACTCTTAATATTCTTTTTATAAATATCGCTTGATTTGGGTATCTCCAGATTTGACTTCAACTGCGATATTTCATGAAAATTTTTTTCTGATTCTGCTTGCTTATATAAAAGATTTTCGGCACCCTGTAACTAATCCTGAGTTAACTCGATTTTGTTGTTTCAGATTTTTCGGTACTTATTTATAAATTGCTAAAAGTAGGCGACAGTTCGCAAAAGTCTATAAAATTTTGAAAACCTTTGAGGGACAACAATCATATCAACTTCCATAATTTTAAGCGAATGCTGTACAAGTTCATCATCTATTACATTGGGGATGGCTATTACTTGTGGCCACCCGGTTTCTGAACAGATTAAAAATTCTGGGCCAGGGATTTGAAATTTCCGAAAATTTCGACCATTTTCTGGCTTTATCAGCTACGTTCTGTATACTTGGAATCCATATCCATTCCTTAGCAGAAGAAAATTCTAAAATCTCAGTGACTCCAAAGGCTGTCCTGTCCAGCTCAGGACAGTTTTTGGATCGGAACAAAAAAATTATTAATTTTGAAGTTGTGGTTGTCCGTGATATATTTGGCGAAGTGTGCTCCTATTAAAGCAGCCATAAGTTCCAACCGTGGAACAGAGGTTATCCTTATTGGTGCCACTCTTGTTTTCGAACCAACTATGGAGCAAATTATATCGCTCCTTTTCTTTAATCTCATATAGCACACTGCTCCATAGCCGTCCCTACTTGCGTCTACAAAGGTGTGAACTTCAATATTATCATAATTTGAAAAATGTCTTAGACAGCAGCGAGGTACTTTTAAATTCTCAATATCCGGTAAAGCATTGGCCCATTTGTTTCATTTAACACTCAATTCTGCTGGTATTTGTTCATCCCAATCTATTTTAAATCGCCATATATTTTGCGTAAGTATCTTCACGTACATTATTATGTGTCCAATTAGACCGAGAGGATAGTATGTTGAGATAACCAATCGTAAAACTTCACGTTTTGTTGGTATCTAACGCAAGTACACAGCTTTCATTTAAATGTTATAATATATTCTTCATGTCGCCAGAAAATCCCTAGAACCTTTTCGATTTGTTTTGTTGCTGCACCAAATGAATTTAATGGCTTACAATGAGTTTAATGGCTTCTTCTGAGCTATCTACAGAACCGAGAAGATCATCAAGAGAAGATCAATGAATTTTCTGTTTTCTGGCATTCAAATTTGTAATGTATTGAGAAATACTTGGTGCACATGTAGCCCCGAAAATCATTACTTACATTACATAAATTTCAGGCCTTTTGCTTTCAATACAATCGCGCCACAGGAATCTTTGAGCATCCAGGTCTTCTGCTCTTATGTGGACTTGGTGAAACATTTCCTCTATATCTTCACACACTGCTACGGACTTTGAACGAAATTTATAAAGAATCGATGGTAACGAACTTATGAGATCAGGGCCTTCAGTAAATATGAATTTAAAGACACAAAGTTTGATTTTGCCGTTGCATCCCAAATAATACGAAGTTTATTTTTATTGAAAACCGAAAAAATTAGTAGGTACCAAATTTTTTTTATAATTTGACGTTTGAACGCCATCTGAAATCCAAAGCAGTGGAACCTCATAGTGCCCATTTGGCTTTTGTTTTGTAAACTGTTTTAATAATTCTAATGCTCTTCTACCTTTATCTGCCAGTAGTGGGTCTTTCACACTGATCCTTACACTCTCAATGGCATAAAAACTTTTAACTAATTGTTCCAACTTATTATCTTCTATAAAACAACAACAAACATGAACACTAAAGTGCTTGATTTATTTTCGTCAGTAGCAGCGCCATAAATGAGCCATCCTAATTTAGTAGCTGTTCATACTACGGCTCTTGTGGTGTGCCTTCGAGTATTTTGAGTTGAAATGATATAAACCAATTAATATGTGAGGAACTGCATCGGTGTAGCTCTCGACGGGAAGATTTCGTAGGTGTTTATAACGTTGAGGCATCATTTTGAAATCCAGTGATTGTGCCGGCAGATTTAAAGATTTCACAGCAAATGCATTGATTATAACCGGCTGTTTATTTCCACCCGAAATACATATTCTTACCTTTTTGGAGCCTTTTTCAGTTCTTTCTACGCCTCCAATTCACCTTAAACACAAGGGGCTTGAAACACCACTTAAATTTAATTCATTCCCCAATGACTTATCTACTAGGCTTACAGACGATCCTTTGTCAATAAATACATTTACTGTTTTATTTTTCTCATAAATTTTAATCGGGATTATTTTAAATAAAGTTTGTTTCATTTTTGCATTGTGTGTTCATTGTGTTGTTCACAATGAGATCGTTTTTATAACACTTATCGTTTATGTCTCTCTTTAACATATCTTCTGACCCTGAATGTCGATATAAAGACGTGGGGTGAAAAAATTTGCAACCCTCTATACCGCACACTTTCTTTCTCTTACAGTCGCCGATATGCTTTGACAAACAGAATTTACATAATTTGTGTCTTCTTATTACATTCCGTTTGTCACCACGATCCATTGCTAAATACGTTGAACAATTTTTGGATGGATTTGCAGTTTTTATTGTTGCTGTCCCTATACACAAACCATTTTCGCTCACTATGAGAGTAAACATGTTATTTTTTATTTGCAGGTTTTGTTGTACTTTCTTTTTGTCTGCTGTGTGTATACGAAGAGTAGTCAACTGTTACTACTGCTATACCTATATCGAAAAACCATTTGTCAAATTCATAAAGGTTAAGATTTTATTCTTTCGCAACAGCTATGTTCTTTTATTTGGCCATTGTATTTGATAAAAGGGCGATAATTTTTGTAGAAGAGAAGAGAAGAGAGAGAGAGAGAAGAGAAGAATTGTTTATTTCATCTAATAAGTTACAGGCATTAATTGTTGGGACTAGACTTCTTACATCAATGGCAAAAGTGGTTAGGGTTCTGAGATTATTATGGTTTATTTTTTGTGCCATTTTAATTCTGTCTTTTATTGGATTTAGTATTTTTTCAGGTTGACGAAAACCATGCGAAGTACTTTCATAACACCTTGTACATTGGACGGATACGGGATCTTGAAGACACACGAGATTTTCCGTGTCGTTAAAAGCACACGCCTTCGAGCAACATTCAAAAGTAGAAAGAAATATTGTCCACTGTTCTGGATGACCAAAAAAAAGTTCGGCAAATCTTTTGGTAAAGACTGTCGAGAATTGACTTGGGTTTGAGATAGTCTTTGTGATGTGGCTGCATTCTGTAGGCAGCTTGACGGATTGATTTGTGCATTAGACATAGAATTTATTTTAGACGAAATTGGATATTGTGAATTAAAAGATCTTGGGTCACTATTATGAGGGCAATATATATTATTATTATTATATATTATTATTCGAATTTATGTTAGAAGGTTCATTGTTGGTAGACAAAAGTGCTGGTGCTGTACAGGATGAGTGTTTGTGACAGGTAACGGTTATTGATTGTAATTATTGTAAGTTGGTACATTTGCGGTACAGCCAGGTGCTATTGTTCTATAGTCCCGTTATTTATGGGTAACGGGTCAGTTTTACGCATGATATTTAGATTACAACAACTAACGTTTCAGATGTAATATCACGGTGCGTACTTTGTTCGGGCAAAAGTAATTGGGAATTATTTTTATTGACTTTGTTTGTGCTGTCTACGTCAGGTTAAAGATTGATAGAAGCGATCCATTCAGTAACTGAATGGGATATGTTAGGAGAGAAAGCCCCAACCTCCTCAAAAGGTGATATTTTTTCTTTAAATAATATTTATTTGTGTATTTTATGCTTCTCTTCCAGCTTTTGAAGTTGTAACTGAATTTTTCGGGATTGTGAAAGATGAGAACGATTAGAGTCTGAACTTGTGACGCTTTGAACTGGTGAATTTGGCCTTATAGCAGAACACTGTGGGCACTTAAGAACGTCGTTATCAGTGACAACTGCACAATTTTGGAGCAATATTTTATGGCACACGACGCAACCTATCATAGTCTAATCGCGGGGGTTTTGCCAGATAGAACAATTGTGATCACGTGTTTCTGGTGATCATTGACCCTCTGACTCAGTTAAAGACATTTTGGTTACTTACTGCGTGATTGGCTAGTTGAAGATGAAACTGCGGTCATCCAATATCACAAAAGAATTTAAAAAATTGTTGGTAACAAGGCAAATCAGGACGCTTTGTCCAGTGATGCCCGGTTTAATTTTGAATAAAAGCACACCGAATCCGATAAACTTTTAACTATCAATTCCAATATATTTTAATGTTACAATTTCTATAGGATACAAAAGTTATAATAAAAGATACAGTCGGGACTCTACTGCCTGTCATCCGGTTAACCGGTAATCCCGATGGCCAAAGATCAGTCTAATGTTTTTTGTTTGCAATGTTTTCAACTTGCTTGCTTCGATTAACCGTGATTACCTCTATTATCCGCAATGGCAGAATTTTATTTATTAACTTCAAATTCATACATACAATATAATAAACGTAAAAACGGAGAATTTGTATACGAAGAAGACTATGTAATTATTTCAGAAACCAGTTTAAAAGAAGCGATATAGGCATCTAGCACATTCCTAAATGTCCTGGACAGCTCTGGTTGTTCCGAAATTACAGAGTAGGATAAAATTCAAGTTTATCGCATCCAAGAAAAACTTATAAATGGAAATTATAAGTTGACAAACAAACATTACACGACTTTTTAAGATGTTATATTTTTTTTGCTTAATTTCCTTTTTTTGCCTCATGTTTTCAGTAGAAAATTTAATGTATTCGTATGCATACCTATTTAATTTAAAAATGTGCATAAACTTCTTGAATTAATTTATTTAATGTTGATATGAAGGTACACCAATGTTTACTTGTTAGATAATAAAAATATTTAAAATAAATAAACCTGGATAATCAAAATTATTATTCGATAATCGAGGCGCGACTGTACAATGTGTTGAGATACATACTTTTAGTGTGCAAACCACGTGGAAATACAATAATATAACGGTGTAAAAATTGGAGTATGAAATAATTTCCTTTTTCGCCGTAGAACACGCTGCACGAGCAAACTTTATTGAATAGAATTATAATGCAAATGGCGATGGTCTGCATGGAGTACAAGTGCCGTTAAAGTTTAACGAAGTTCCCAGGATAGAAATATAGTTTAGGATTTTTAATGTAGCGGTAACAATCAGTACTTTGTAGATGACATTCCTGTTGATAATGTCCGCCACTAAGTTCTCCATTCCTGTCTTTTCTAATGATATAGTTTTCAAGTTTTGTTCCGATGTGAGCTTAAGGATGTACAAAGTCTCATTTGGCATCATCTACATCATCACAATCGCTGTTTCGTACTGATGCGATATTAGATCCTATGGCGTTGTAACAGATGGCACAACGCTGGCAGGCACCGTCCTGGTTTTGAAGAAGATCGGTATTATTAAGGAAACCGCGCGGATTTTGTGGAGGGATATGGTATACAGCAGCTGGCTATAAAACTAAGTGATCAATTACGATGGCCTCTGAGTTCTAAGCAGTTACGTAAATGGTACCAAAGATTACAACCGTGCATCTGGCTATTATAACCAAATGGCATACCGACCAAGTCCATGGACCCGGGTTTTGCTCAATGCTACCTGTGGTAAATAACATTTAGAGCAATATATGCCAGCATTTTCAACTCTTCTGTTGGCAATCTTTGGCCGAGTCGGGTCGTTCCGGAACGGAGATCCAATTGCCGTGGGAACCAGTTTGCTTGTTCAGTTTGATTTGATCAAAATTTGATTGTTGTTCGACCGATGACCAAGCGCTGGCCAGTCATCGAACGTTATGATTTGTTGTACAGCTTGATCACGTTGTAGGGGCCAGATCGGTAAATAAGTTTAGATATAGATTGGAAAAGATAGAAGATTGGAAAAGAAGTTAAGTGACTCGAAAATAGAAAAAGAGTTGGCAAAGTTTCCTGATCCCTGGCCTAAACCAAATTGATTTAATCAGTAATTGAAAAAAATAATGTGGAAAAACATTTGAAAAGAAACTAATAGAAAATCTGCAAGAGAGTGTGGTCGTTTGGAAAAAGATTCGGAATCCTCAAACACGGATTATGGAAGCACCTAAAATTAGAGGAAACAAGAACACAAATAACCTTAGATAATTAACAATTCAATTGATATCATATTAAGTAAACAAAGATTATTTTTAAATATAACTATTAAATATCAAAAAGGTTATGTTTAAAAATTACTGTAAAATAAGAGAAACAAGCTTTTAAGGTATAGGAATTAGTAATAGGATAGTAATAGTAATAGAATATCTAGTAGAATTAAAGTAGAGATTGGAAAGTCCAAGTTATCCTTATCAGCCACCCATAAACAAGAAATCTCCTAATTTTTTTAATTTTTGGAATATGTATACAATGATTTAAATTATGATATATATTTAAATTTAGTATTAAGATCCCATGTTCGTTTGTATGTTAATGTGTAGCAATGAGTTACGCGGCTAGAAGTCTTAGTTTATTTTAATTTTTGTAGGCTTTAATTTGTTAAGGGTATTAAAAAAATTCGAAGTCGCCGTAGTCTAGTAAGTAGTGTGTTGGCTTATTAGACGTAAAGCCATGGTTCAAATCCCAGGTAAGACATCAAAACGAAATGAATATGAAAATATTTCTTCGGCGACTTCCTCTCACCAGATTTCGGGCAAAAACTCTGAGAGCAAATAAAATTGCCATGAAAAGTATCTCAAAAATCTGTCGTTCGGAGTCGATGCAGCCACTCATGAAAAAACTTAACGCACATACCATAAGTGATGTGAGAAGCTGGTTCGTAATCCTGACCGAAGGGTTGTAATGACAGATGTATGTATTCCAAAAAAAAAGGAAAACTTCAACAAAGGAAATTGGACAAACAGTTAGTTAGAGTAAGTACTCTCCAATAGATTTTGTGGAGTAATGCGGAGACGTAGAATCGGGTGAATGCGACGAGATAAGGTCAGAACAAAAGATACTGTTAGATTTTAATACAGAATTGGTTTCAATGGGTTAAATTTGCAAATTAAGGTAAAGGTGAAATTTCAATTTTGTTTAATAGAGTTTAAGTAATTATTATTTTTTATTCTTTTTTTTTTCGTTCATAAATATACTCATATGTATATACTAAATTTTCTGAAATTATATATATAGTTATTATACTTTTCTTAATCGCTAGTCAATCTTTTACCTATAGTATGCAACTATCCTAGTTTTAACTAATCCTATTGCTTCTAAATTAATGTAGAAAAGTCTTCAAGATTAAGGAATTCTTTCATTCACTGATAGCACAAATAATTACCTCCCTTTTTTAGTTATTGCAGTGCGTATTTTATATTTATTAAATGTGTTTAATACAGGGGTTACCAAAAATTTTTTGGTTGTGTATTAGTGAGCAATTGAGTAAAAATAAATTGAGTGATTTTATTCATTTAGTGTCAAAGAAAAGTGTTAGTCATTTACGCTAAATTGATTTTCTTTTCATCAACATACATAAAGTTATACATCTTTAACTCGAAAATTAGGGATTGTTTTTAAAGATATTTGGTGGGAACTACTTTGGTTTATAAATTTCCTCACCTACTGATAAAAAACCTTTCAATTTTTCCAAAAAAAGGTTTATGTCTACAAAAAAGCTGCTCTCTTTCCTTATCATTTAAATGTCTTAAAATGTCATTTTAGAACGTATAAGACATTGGATTTTAATAAAAGCATTTTTAAAATATTTACTACTTAAAATATTTTTTGAGTGTAAACCTGAAAAAAAATGTCATAGCAACCACTCACATGTGCACTCGCCGAGGTCTGATCGGCGACTAAATGAGAGAGCATAAGCAGTGTGTGTGTTCACTCAGCACAATTGTGCTATGAAATGGTAATCCCTGGTTTAATACCTTGTTATGTCTAGCGGAGTATTCTATAATTCTTCACCAAGTAAGAATGGTAGCAATATGATATTTCTGAATATCTTTTATTTTTAATTATTTATGGTTCAGAATGTTAAAAGTCGGTTCGCATTAATAATAGCATACTCATAAATTTTATATACTTGCCAAAAACGAATTTACCAATCTGTTTATGTATTTATAAATTTGTTAACTTTAGTATCAAATTTGGCAACAACTTTTACAACCTACCCCTTTTTACTTTCCAATGCCTACTGACCAATAAATGCACTCATGTAGCACTTTATATTTTCCTAGGACGTAGCAACACTTGGTATGCTACTACATCTAACAATAGATCCGCAAAAAGTATAATTTAAAACCAAAAGTTTAAACCAAAAAAATTTGAAAACAAAATAGAGATGAAGAATTAAAAGAAACTTAATCTTTTCGTTTTGAAATGCTTCGTTGTAAATTCTGGTTGATTATCAAGAGCGATTTTTATCGCTTCCGGAAAATTATTTAAAATATATAATAATTTATGTTCAAAAAGATGTTTTGTCCTCCATAAGTTTAAAAATGAATGAATCAATTAAGATTACGGATTTGAAATTTTAGATATACCTCTATTGGGAATCGATCTCTATTGGGAATCGGAACCGCTATAGTGTAATATATTTTTTTAAATCGGTAATCAGTTTTGGCCGAAAGTACTTCGTATTTTTGCTTATAATTTTCTTTTTCTCTCTTATGAGTTTACTGAAAAATATTTCTTTCTTTCAATAAAAGTGTTTTTAAAAACACACCTCAGTTCTTTAGTTACTATTGCACAAAGCACACTTATATTCTCTCTATCAGTTTGATTAATAATATAAACCTAATGCCTAAACGCAAGAGGGGTAACTATGGACCCCTTTACAAGCCATTGATAGTGACGGCGAAGATATGGACTCAGGTGATGGGGAGGTAGCGGTTAAAAAGTCGTTAAGGTTCACATACCTCCAATAAAAGTCTTGGCACAGACTGGAGACTTTATTCATAAGCTGCTATCAGATAAAGGTATTGTCAAGTACCGTCTTAAACGAATGTCTATTGGAATTAAAATATTTTGTGAAACACTGGCAACATACGGTATTGTAAAAACTAGTTTGAGTGAAAGCACTTGTCAATATTTTTCGCATGATCAAAAAAGAGAATGTGTATTTAAAATGGTTTTGTTTGGTTTAGAAAATAAAACTGAAAACGAATTAAAAGTTGAGTTGACTTTAAGAAATTTGAAGGTTACTTGTGTTAAGCGAGTAGACAAATCATATGATACCTTTACGGAAACAATTTACATTGAGAATGGCTCTATTAAGTTAAATGATCTGAAGT
The DNA here is from genome assembly GCA_005959815.1 of Sarcophaga bullata. Taxonomy (NCBI): domain Eukaryota; kingdom Metazoa; phylum Arthropoda; class Insecta; order Diptera; family Sarcophagidae; genus Sarcophaga; species Sarcophaga bullata. Next base: position 57,154 of record QOCX01000874.1, read on the forward strand.
GAGATCATAAATGCATTTTTCGTATAATCGTAAAATGGGAGCTCAAAAGGAAAGGGCAGAAACAGAGTTGTACAATGTCATAAATGTCAAATGTTGGGACATTGTGAAAAAGGCTGTTTTGTTAGTGTTAGATGTGCTCGCTGCGCTGGAAATCATAAAACGGATGATTGTAACGTAAACGTTACAAAATGTGGCAACTGCAATGGAAATCATCACTCTTATAATCGCTCTTGTACAAATAGAGAGCTATACTTAAAATTAGGAGCAAGTTTACGTGTAAAAAATTGAGTAATCGAAATATTACTCGCTCTTATAACAATAAATATAATGAGAATAATGAAACCCAATTCCCTCTTTTGCCCAACCAGAAGAAGCATGTTCAACTGTTAAACTACTCACCTAGTACGACTCAAGTTTCTCCAAACAATAGGAATAAATCAACTAATGCGAACAATAATTCTTCTGGAAATGGGAGTTACTCATTTACTGTCAGAATTAACTCAACTCTCGATAGAAATGATAACAAAATTAAGAGATTGTACAAATAAAGAGCAAAAATTTAGTGTAATGGCAGAATTAACCATTAAGTATTTATATTCTAATTTTAAATAATGGATACGCAAGTTAAAATAATGTATTGGAACACAAGAAGTATCTGCGGCAACATAATTGAGTTCTTTAATTTTTTAAATCACAAAAATATTGATATTTGTTTGGTAAACAAAACCTGGTGGAATGAAAGAAATAGGCATTCTCATCCAAAATTTATGTTCTGCGTGGAGACCGTCCAAATAGGCAAGGTGGGGGAGTAGCAATTGTGATAAAAAAGAAAATTAAATATCAACAGTTAGAGCCCATGAAGACTAAAGTTATAGAAAATATAGGAGTCAGTATTGATTTCAACCAAATTTCTCTCAAACTATTTTGTGCATACTTTCCCGCTAGTGGAAGAACTTCTGATTTACTGCTGCTTTTCAGAAGTGACATTCGAAAATTGCTTTATATTAGAGGAAAGTATATTTTATGTGGTTATCTTAACAGCAAACACCGAAATTGGGGATGTTCAAGGGCGAACGTGTACGGCAATCTGCTTAACGACTTAACCCTGTATATTCCATTTACCATCGTGTATCCCAATGTTCCCACTCTTATTCCAACTTCTTCTAGAGCGAGACCGCCTACTCTTGATATTATTCTCACTAACATTCCATATTATACATCCCAACCAAATGTACACTTCCCTTAGATCATTTCCCTTCTCTGTTCTCATTAAACACTTCTTACCGGGAACAAGAAAATATAAAATATAATTATAATAAAACAAACTGGAGAAGATTTTCAGAAATTATTCATTCAGTATTAGCTAACACTAGTACTAAAATAAATGAAATAAATAATGTGTCGGAAATTGATCATAATTTGCAAACATTTTCTGATGCTATTTTTAGATCTGTACTGACTTGTACACCAATTCATCGTGAAATTGACTTCAACTTTATTAAGCTACCTGTTGAAATTACACAGTGGCAAATGTATAGGTTTATGTCGGACCTACAAGCATACAGGTATTACGATAAGGTTGTCAAATCCTCAATTTGGAGATATAGAAATAAAAAATTTAATGATACTTTAAGCAGGTGAGACAATCGCTCGAAGCCATTCTGGAACATAGCAAAAATTTTAAGAAGGAAAGTATTGTTACGCTTTTACCTTTTAAAAAACGTTTGAAATATGAGCTCGTAGATTGCAAATAAAAATAAAAATAAATTTGTGTTTAATTTTAATTAAGTTCGTTATTATTCCCAACTGATTCTAACAAAAACAATTGCTTTATTTGTTATTCCTTTGTTTATGCCCTTTGCGATAAACAATAACAATTACTACACAATTGTTCTGTAGATCCTTGTGACGGAGATCTTCAACCCACGATTGGTTTACTTCACACGCAACGCGTCTTCACACAAGACTGAATGAACTTCTACTCCGACTTTGATGAATGTTCTTGAAGGCGAACGTTCGAGGCTTAGCCTTCTCGAAATCACCATAAATGTAAACAACGATATTTACATTTATTTATGCTTTCATGTTTGTTGTTTTTGAATCTTGTTTACGTTCGTCCTTACAGCGTTGTTGCTTTTCGTTTACTTGTTTATCCCTTTTTCGTTGTACTGATGTTATTGTTTTATTCTTCTTTATTTGTCAATCTGGTAAACAAGTCCGTTGTTTTTGTAGTTTTTGTTTAACATTTTAATTTTAAACGATTTTACACCATTTCCATTTTCGTAACAGTATCTAATATCCCTGCCTTGAAAAATGGAAACCATAATTTAGCTACAGACCTTGAGAAAGCGAATGCTTTTGGGGAGACATTTTGCCAAAATCATCACATATCTGATAGTTTGGGTTGTCAAAATCTAGTTCAGGTTGTAGGCGATACCTTAAAATATAATAATTCAGTTTCTCACTTAACTCCGGAATCGGAAATGATTTCTGAAAATGTTGTTAAAGGTATTTTAAAAATTCTTGAGCCCAGAAAATCTAGTGTTATGGATAACATTAGAAATGAATTTCTTAAAAAGCTTCCTGATTCGGAAGTTAAGCACTTAACTTTTATATTTAATGCCTGCCTTAAGCTTCAATATTTCCCTAAGACCTGGCGCACTGCAAGAGTTGTGCCAATTCTAAAGCCAGGTTAACCTAATAATGAAACTGGAAGCTATCGTCCGATAAGCCTTCTAAGCGGAATTGGAAAGTTATTTAAAAAAATTATTAAGGAAAGATTAAGCTTTGTCATGGAGGATGGAAATATTATACCCAAAATAGAATTTGGCTTTCGTCCCTCTCCCAACACAACCCAGCAAATCAAACGCATTACAAATTTTGTAAAACAGGAATTTAGGAACCAAAAGTCAGTAGCTATGGTTTTATTAGATATCGAAAAAGTCTTTGACACAGTATAGCATTAAGTTCATATTTATAAACTAATAACATTTGGGTTTCTAGGATATCTTATTAATATTATAAAATGTTTTTTGACAAATAGGCGATGCTTTAACTCTGTCTTTTCAGAAGTTTTTAATATTGATGCAGGGGTACCACAGGGTTCTGTGTTAGGGCCACTGTTATATATTCTTTATTGTGCTGATATTTCAAAAATTAATGCTTGTAATTATGCGTTTTATCCGGATGATACCGCAATATATTCTTCTGGTGTCTCACCATAGGATATAATGAATAGCATGCAGATGGCTCATAACACACTATTTGGATATTTTTTAAATCGAAAATTAAAATAAATGCTGAAAAAAACGTTGGCCATCTTTTTCACTAGAAAAAGAAGTCCTCGTAATCTTCCAAATTCAAATTTTATTATAAATGGTACAGATATTCCATGGTCTAATAATGTTAGATAGTTAGGAGTTTTTCTGGATCGAACCTTAACTTTTAAAAAGCACACTGTTCACATAATTACCAAGTTTAACTTAGCTATTAAAATGTTATATCCTTTAATCAACAGAAGATCAAACCTAAATACATGCAACAAAATTACTATCGTTAAAACAGTATTTCAGGCAATTGCTTTATACGCTTGCCCCGTCTGGGGATTTTGTGCTAAAACACATATAAGTAGAATTCAAATATGTCAGAACAAATTACTAAAAATGGTGATGATATTACCTTGGCATTATTCTACTAGACGTTTGCATAATTTATGCAATGTATATTTTAAATCGTAAATTTTAAGCTCGTTGTAATAATTCTAGTAATAATTTTATCTCGAGCCTATATACATAGATCCGAAATGTGATGTTTGCGTCTTTTTCTTTAATATTACTTTATACCATTTTATATACTCTTATGAAGATTTTTTTGTTATAAAATATTTTCCTTTCCCATGCGTCTTACATTATTTTAATAGTTGCGTCTTAAATTAAGTAAAGCAAATAAGTTATAGATGTAAGGTAACAACTGCCATATCTCTTTATATGCTACTTTAAGATATGTTATAAAAAACACCTCTTTTTCAATTGTGTCAACACTAGCAGTGTCGTTTAGAGCAGTGCAGAAAGTATTAATTATTTAGTCGTCGTATTAGTTGTATACGATGAAAGCACTTGAGACCAAATGCAAACAAATCTAACATCAAAAAAAGAGTTTCCGTTTTCACTTTATAACAGCGGAAGCACTAGACATCTACATCGACTGTAGGTGGTGTAAGAACCAAACTTTGTATGAAAAACTTTTCCTATGTTCCAAATAATTAGAAAAATTAATCTGTACTATTAAAGAAATTTCTTAATATTTTCAACTTAGGAACCAAAACAATGTAAAAAAAAAAAAAATTAGGATATAAAAATATGCTAAATTTTTTCCACTCTTTTACTGAGATGCAAAAGTTGGGATAAAAAAGTTGTTCGATTACTTTTGCATGCAGTGTCATGATGTCCAACTTTGTGTGAAAAACCTGTCCTAGATCATTATATAACGTTCCAAAGCACGCTTTCAATAGAAAGCCTATCGTTCGATACGCGGTAAGTACTATAAAACGATACGGAAAGCGAAACGCCACTTATGAAGCATATTTTGCGCATAGAAATATGGCATCAAGAACGAATCTAATACTCAGCAATTGATACCTGCACCTCACGTCTACGCTGAGGCACATTCAAGCAAATGAATGGGTGAGGTAGAGGAATCTCTAATTCTATCGATAAACTTGTCCAACCCGATGACAGGATCATTTCAGTGCGACGAGAAATAACATGATAAGGGATGCTCCAGAAATTACTAAAAGTTTATATACTTTTAAGGCGGCAGAGCCAGAGGAAATTTTTTCGATATTTCTTCAAAAAAAATTGGCACGAGAAAAATGTTATTTATGCCTAACAAGGGTAGCTTTGCGATCTCAAGGGCTTTTCATTCAATTAGCCTAACTTCATTTTTGATCAAAAAAGAAATTTGTCGATACCAAGTTGAAGAGCAATATATTTGATAGAAAACATAACTACATCAAAGAAAAATCAGTGGTAAGTACCCACTATATAGAGAGCTTCTTAGGTAAAAAAGGATATTTTCTTACAGTATGTTTTGACATTAAGGGACTCATACAATAATCCAATCCTTAGACGATATTCCACATATGCTGATTGACTGAATTAATCATATTCCAGGGAACAGACGAGTAAATTTAGTACAGATAACATAACTAAAAAGGAAAGTGTGAAGAGAGGAATATAAAGGTTTTAATTAGTAAAAGACGACTTATCGTTTCAATACTCGATCTCAGACTGACTGACTCTTCTTTATTAATCCTTTATTAAGTTTTTGACTGTGATTATTAAGTATATATTATTTTGACATATGTAAATGGTAATCGATTACTTAAAGACTAATGAATAATATAGAGATGTTAAATATCTGTTACACCTCCCTTTTTTATTGAAAAAGGAAGAAATCAACAAGGGGTACCAGACTTGTTAATTTCTTTCTTTCTTCTTTTTCCCAAAGTTATATGAATCTTAATATATAAGTTTTATTTATTTTAATATAATAAAAATATTAATGTTATAAGTTTTATAGTTGGTAATACTGTATAGTTAGTGGATACTATTGTAATAACCACGTTTAATGAAAAAGAATACAAAAGTTTTCTTTTTTTTTATTTAAAACTGATGAATATAAATTTCAATATAATCGATTCTAAATAATGATGTTGAGAAACGCTTCTCTTCCTCCCTCTTTAATAAAAGTAGAATTTTAATTTTTAATTATTTATGCTTTTTTAGTCTGTTTTTTGAACAGTTTTTTCTTTTTATTTTTTTATTATATAATTACAACCATCCAATCTTTTTACTACAAATGGGCCTTCATAAATCTTTTAAATTTATCATAAGGCTGTTTCTGAATTACACACCGTTATCATTGATATTCAGTGTCAAAGGCTTTGCAAATTTATCGTAATAGTTTTTATTTCGTAATTAATGTTTCTCGATTAACTTCTTTGCCAAAATATGAGTCTTTTGTAGCCTATATTTAACTTCCTTACTGTAATTTTCAACATTGTATATAGGATCAATCACTTTTTTATAGAATCTTTAGGCATCGATGGAGACTTTCCAAAAACTAGTTCATATGGGGAGAATTTGTTATCAAAGACTGTATTTGTAGTAGTGTTATGGAAAAACGTAAAATATTTTAAATATGTATCCCAATCGGACATAACTTCATTTGCAAATGACCTTAAGTATTCATTAAATACTCTATGATTATGTTCTACTGTGCCTAGTGTTTCGTGGTGCAACGCGGTTGAAAAATTCATTTTTGTATTTAAAAGCTTACATAGATCTTCTAATACTTGGTTTTTGAATTCTGTTCCCAGATCTGATTTAATAGTATTCATCGATCCATATATTAAAATAAATTGTTCGAATATTGCACGAGCCACAGTATTTGTGCTTTTATCTGGAATCGCTATAGTAACCAGATATTTTGTTAAGTCACACATAAGAGTTAACGCATATTTATTCCCGTAACAAGATTCAGTGAATGGACCTATTGTGTCCAAAACAACGATTTCAAAAGCCTGATTTGGCGTTGGGGTTAAAACCAGTTCTTCTTTATTTTTAGATTTTACTTTATTTAGGGTACATTTTTCACAAGTTTTTACAAATGTGGCTATGTCTTTCGACATATTTTTCAAAAAATATTTTGTTCTGAGCTTTGCGTATAACTTTTTTTGTCCACAATGCCCTCCTAAGAGTGGATCGTTGTGATAAATAGTCATTAGTTTTTCTTTTCTTGATTTTTCAAATATTTGTTCAATTGGATCAGTTAATATAATTTCCAACTTCTTTAATGTTATTATGCCATGGTCTTTCAATTTTTGAATACTGCAAATTTTAAAAAATATATCATCTTTTGGCCATTCTAATTTCTGAATATTTTGATTGACAGCTTTTTTTTTTTGGAGCTTCGAAAGCATATCGTCTGAATTCAATGTTTCGTTATCAATTGGAATATTCAGAAAAGTTAAAATTTTAAATTTTTTATAAATATTTATGCGCAAATGTATTAATTTATTATTTGTATACAAAATTTCGGATCTGATCTTCGGTATTTTAAGATTAAACTCATGAGTAAATTTGTCATATATCGGTAATTTTTCTACGCTAGCGATTATATTTTCATTTTTCGGTTCTAATTGTCTAATCATTGCTCGAGTTGTTATGGCAAATATCTCCTTGTTAGCGTTTTTCAATTCGTCAACTGAAATTCGCGAAAGTGCATCCGCCGCAACATTGTTTTTAACTTTTATATATTCAATTGTAAAGTTGTATTCTGATAATTCTAGTCTTATTTTTGTCAGTTTTGATGATGGATCCTTCATATTAAACAGATAGACCAATGGTCTATGATCTGACCTGACGATAAATGAAGTTCCGTAAACGTATGGTCTGAATTGTGTTATTGCAAAATAAATGGCTAAGAGCTCCTGCTCAATAGTCGGTTTCTTCTGTTCTGCTTTGTTGAACGATCTAGATGCAAAATAAATGGGCAGATCTTCATCATTGAAATTTTGGCTTAAAACGGCTCCACAACCAATTTTAGAAGCATCCACGGTTATAACAAATTGTTTTGAAAAATCTGGTACTGTAAAAGTTTTGAAGACATTAAACTTAACCTGAGACTTTCAAAAGCTTTGGCTATATTTCCGCCAACTAAAATGTACATTTTTGCGTGTTAAACTGGTTTAGTGGTGCGAAGCAAAATCCTTCATAAATCTGCGATAGTAATTCGCGAATGCGACAAATCTCTTAATCTCGTCTTTATTGGTAGGAATTGGGTAATTTTGAATTGTTTTGATTTTGGAATCGTCCGGCAGAAGACCTTTTGAAGTGCATTTATGACCTAGGAAAGTCACCTCTGAACGAAAAAAATTACACTTGTAGAGATTGATTTTCAAATTACATCTTCTTAAAATATCAAAAACTGTTTTTAAATTTTTCAAATGATGTTTGGTACTACAACCAATGACGATTATGTCGTCAACATATAAGAATGCTTGGTCCGGTGACAGACCTGAAAACGACATCATCCGTGAAAATGAATTTGGTGCTATGTTTAAAACAAGGAAAACTTCAAAGAAAAGAAACTAAATTCGTGCTAAAAGAAGTAATGTTTCGCGAATCGGTATGAATAGGTATTTGGTGAAAGCCAGAATATAAATCAAGAATTGAAAAATGTTTTGCACGTCCAAGGTTATCTAGGATGTCATCGATCCTCGGCAGAGGAAATTTGTCTGCGATCAACTATATAGGATTTTTGCCCATTTACACTCTTTTTTGAAACCAAAATCAATGGACTATTGTAGTTGGAGTAACTAGGTTCGATTAAGTCGTTTTGTAATAAATTTTTTACTTGCTTATCGATTTCTTGTTTTTGCGAATATGGTAAACGATAATTTTTGATGTAAACCGGTGTAGCATCACTCAACCTGAGTTTCTGTTCATAAAAATTATTAACTGTTATTTTGTCATCTTTTAATGCAAATATTTCGGCGTATTCCTCGCATAGTGCTAATTATTTATCCTCTACTTCCTCGGGCATGTGGGTTTCCAACTCGTTTTTAAGTTTTTCACTACGTTCGTTGCTTGAATTTAGGGCCTTAATCGAGTATACATCATAATTTGAAAGCTTTTCCGTTTTAATATTAAAATTTGTAATATGTTTAACATTATCGGTTACATTAACTATTTTCAATATGGGTTGTTTCGTATCTATAATACATTTACCAATAAAAACTCCGTCGCATACCTCTTGTGCATCTACGAAAAGTGGTTCCTCTACATTGCCAAATATAAATATTCGAAAAACTTTACACCTTGGTGGGATTACGGAACTATTGACGCTTGTACCGTGTTCTATGGGAATTATTAATCTATTGTTGTGAAACCAAAATGAAATTGACATACTTTCATAACTAATATTGCACCTGTTTACCTTTAAAAAGTCTTTGCCAAGTATTCCGTCTGAAGGTATGTTAAAGCCATCTTCTACTACGTGTAAAATTTGAGGGATTAGATAATCATCAATAATAAGATTCGTACGAATTGTACCTATGGTTAATATAGAATTAGTTGTGACGCCTGTAATGTTCACTTTCTCATTTCGATTTAAACTAATATTTGGTTGAATTCATGAAATTTTTATTAGAGAAATATCTGCTTGAGAGTCGACTAAAAAGCTACATAATTTGTTTGTTTCTGTTCATTTTAACTCGATAAAATCTGAATAGTTTAAATTTAGGCTGTAAATAGCTTTTGTTGACATATTTTTATTATTAGTTACTGAATGTGAATTGTTTGTGTATCCCCCAACGACTCTTGTTGAGGGGCATCTGCGTTTAAAGTGTATGCCTTTGCATTATGACTGGTTGTATTTGGCCGGTTATAGTTGTTACTATTATTACCACCACGATTGCGTCCACGGTTGTACGTATTGTAATTATTATTTCTAGTATGATAATCATTATCATGGTTGCTAAAACCTCTTGAATTGTAGTTACCCCGCCTATAACTATTTCCACGATTGAAATTTCTGTTATTATATCGATGATTATTCCTATTGGAAATATTACCTGTACCATGATTACGATATTGAAATGCCAGAATTTGTTTTTCATTTGATTCGTTTGTTTGTTCTACAACTAACTTCGCTACTACGTCTTTCGGGTCAGAAAAAGGTGTGGAAGCAAGGATAGATTTTACTAAACTTGATTTCGAATTTAGTCGACATACACTAACTGTTTGTTCAATAGCCATTTCGTGTGCTTTAGCCTTTGTAATTCCCTCAACTACTAAAGACCTTTCAAATGCATCAGCAAGTTCTTCTACTTGTTTCGCAAATTCTGCATAATTATTGTTTCTTATTTGTAAGGCCGCAATTTTTCCCGCAACAACTTTGGAACTATCCGGTTTTATTTTAGTTTTTAAAGCAGTTTTTATGGTTTCAATTGTATTTACATTTTCAGGTAAAGCCTCACGAGCTTTTCCTTCCAATTTTGATTTTATAAATGCAATGAAAGTAGAATTTAGGTTTTCATCAGTTGTCTTCAATTAAGGTAATTTTATCTAAAAATGAATCCAAAGCGAGAGGGTTCCCGTCATAATTTTCCCTAATAATACCTGAACATAAGCTAATAAATGATTTTTTCTGATCTATTGTAGCCATTTCTATCTCAAAAAAATTCTTTTCTGTAGTTCTTTCATTTATTTCGTTATTTTCTTCTTCAGTTTCTAAATAAACTTTTGTACCAGCCTCTGACAGACCTTCATAGTTAACGAGTTCGAATAAAAAAATATCATGAGGCACTCTGATTTTTGATTCCAATCTAGCAAAGCACTTGACTAAAAGTTGCCTACAATGTATGATTCCTTTAAAAGTATTTGTTTTTGTAGTTTCGGATAGTTGTTCAATATTTAAACTTGTGTATGATATAATTGTGTTATAGTTTTCAACGAGTAATATAATATATTCATTTATTTTTTCTTTCTTTGTAGAAAGTGGCCGATTTTGTAAGATTCTTTTTGTTACGTTATCAAACTTTTCAATTAAATCATTTAGAACAGTTTGACTGAATTCTGTCATTTATAATTAAAAAAAACATTTCAAATTAAAAAATGTAATTGAATTTACAATATTTACTTTTTTGAAATCCTTTTTATCCAGGCTTTGTATTCTTCTTCAATATGTACAATTAAAGTATACATCCAAAATTTACATATATCTTATTAATTTTTTTTTTGTTTTTAGTTTTTTTTCAAGTTTGAAAATAAGTTTTACATCTAATAATAATACAATAAGTAAATATTATTGTATATAATGTTGTCTAATACTACTTTTTAAAGATATGATGTTATACATTTATATGTAATTTAGGGCTAAATAATTATACAAAGCTTAAGCATATAATAT
>QOCX01000875.1:0-68037 GCA_005959815.1 Sarcophaga bullata
TGGTGTACATTTATCAAGTCTGTATATCAAAAGCAATAATTTGGTCGCATTATATCCAGCTTATCGTCAACTTGAATCTGCAACAGGATAGCTGATAACGTTTTGTCCCGAACTAGCGTACGCTGAGTTATTCTGCAATAGCAGCCACAGACCATGTGAGCCAAGCACATCAGACTGTGAGTATCTGCAGGAATATCCAGTCTTATATCACACGTGGAAATACCAGACTGTCCGGATAGGAACAACAGTATCCGTATAGATAAAGTGCGTGCCTAATAGCGAGCCATCCTGCTCATTTACAAACTACAAAGCTGAAACTGAAAAATTGCATGCTAATCTAAAGAAAGAAATCGAGCAATGTCTACTGTAGATTGCGGCTAGCATCCAACACAATACATCCAATGATCTCATATATGCTTTGATTTGGCTTCATGCACTAACTTGTGGGAATTCGTATCGTGCAGCCAACCAGTGATGCATACGATCGAGCATAAAACAATGTATTGTCGTCATTAGAACGATCATTGATCCTTGCACTCGTCATACGCATATTTATTTTTTTACAAGCATTTTGGACATACCCAATCACCAGGACGATAAGGAGAGACGGAGATTGAAGATGTAAATAGAAACATTATGATAATGCTAATCAGCACATAATAAAGGGAAAAAACTAATAGCTTTTCACGCCGGCGCCGAAGCTATCAAAAAACAATGTAAATTTTATTATCTTCTCTCACTATATGAAACTACGGACTCAGCAATGAAAAATAAGCTAGCACAAAACCTGTTGTACAGATTAAGATTCTTAGTATCGAGATAATTCAGAAAAATCCCAGATGGAGTTAACATAGATACAAACTCTAATTATTACTAAAGCCAAATTGTGAGATATAATGTGCCTTGGCGACATCTAGCCAACGGGAAAAATAGACACATAGCTATTCGCTGAGTATGTTGAACAATGCTCGCTATTAGAGCGACAGCACTGCCATCAATTTGAAGCATGTAATTCTGACGTATTTGTGCTCCCTTTATTTGATAAACCATAGAAACTACATGCATCATCCACTTAATCTATCTGTGCTCATCAGATTCAGAAAGTAAGCATTTTATGAAACCATCTAACAGAGCCAAGCTCATAGTTGTTCATGTACGACAACATCTCTGAGCAGCCAGCGCAGTTTCTCATTACCCATTTCTTACACACGTTGTATTTAATTGTCTTTTTCTCGTCGCCAATCTGTTGAAGTTTTCGAATATTTCAAGAACCCTGTTATTTCCAGACCAAATAAAATAATTAATTACAATTCAAAATGTGAATATAATAATGACAATTCATTCAGTGCTAACCTAATGTATATTAAAGGAATACAGTAAAGTGTATATACAGTAAAGTGCCATTTCTAACAGCTCTAATATGGACATTATATGCATTTCCGAGACCTGGTTTAATTGTTGTACGCCTGATAGTGTATATGGATTAAATTCATATCGCATATTCCGCTCAGACAGACCTTCCCACGGTGGTGGGGTAGCAATTAACGTTAGGTGAAATATTAAGTGTAAACTTGTGCGTAGAGGCTATGTACATAACGATAACATGTCTAACACTGAATACCTCTTTCTCGATATACTTGACTGTGGGAGGAAATTGTTACTTGGAACTGTCTACAGGCCTAGTAGGAGTATTGATATTAAGCCTCTGATCGAGGAATTGTCCAATCTCGCTCCTGACTACTCTGACGTTATTTTAACTGGTGACTTTAATTCTAGTGTATTAATTGACAAGGGATTATTGCTGGACATGAGAGCTATAGGGTTGGGATCTATAAGCCATCTCATGCCTACACATTTTACATCTTGTTCCGCAACACTACTTGACCTTTTCTTTATTGATAATAGGTCCCTGTCATTATACGATCAATTATCTGCATGAGTTTTCTCTAGGCATAGATTTATATTTTATGCTTCATGACTTTAGAGACGGATCTACAAGGGAAAAAAAATAAATTTCGCGATTTTAAGACATTGATATTCATCTCTTTAGAATGAACCAGTTCGTACTATGAACCTGGTTTTAGCATGCCCAGCCGTGGCCATGATGATGATCAGGTGGATTTTCTTACAGGAGTAACATTCAAAATTTATATACAAAAATATGTTATTGGAAAACTAAGACAGTATGTGTTAAAACTAAAGCATGGTTTTTCAAGGAATTAAAAGTTTGGATTAATGATAGGCAACGAAGCATCGAACGATTGGAAGAATACAGAAACTCCGGATCTTGAGGGAGATTTTTTAAATGTGGCAGACCGTAGGAGTTATTATGAATACAAAGCCGCCAAGTGGAAATTATATGAGGACAATTCTCAACCGTCATATCATCGCAGAGGAAGTGCGAGGGAAATTAAGGTTGAATGGGTGTTTTTGGATAAGGATAATATGGACTGACCATTGATTGTAAATGTGAACCAATTTGAATGTTCTCATTCTTAGATACTCCATATGCTTAAACTATTGATATTGTTACTTAAAACTTAGATCCAAGCAGTGCTTTGAACTCAATAAACAATGGTTGTTCTTCTCGAACCACCCTTTTGGAATTGCGTGAATCATGTTCGGGCATCAGATCCAATGTAACTGGCTTTGGATGAGGTCATTCCAAAATTTATTAAAATTATCCTTGACCCTTTTTATTACTTACATATATTTAACACTATTTTGACAAATCACAATTTCCTTCAATATGAAGGCATACGAAAGATATATCCCCATCACCAAAACCTGACAAAGCTTACATACCAATTGCGGTTACTCGCATGCTTGTCCATACTTTTGAACGTATAGTCCATGATCAAATCACGTAAATACTTATATGACAACTCACTACTAACAAACAGACAATCTGGTTTCAGACAAACACAGCTGCGTTACAGCTTTAGCCGATGTTGTTAGAGGAGTTAGAGTCAAAAATGGATCAAAACATGGTGCTTTTCTGGTACTTCTAGATCACTCGAAGCTTTCGATATTATTGATCATGACATTCTTTGTCACAAGTTGAAGAATACCTTTAATTTTCGACATCAGCAGTAAAACTATTACGTACATACCTGTATTAAGAGAGTCAGACAGTATACATTGTATGTAAAATCATTTAGCAGCCAGGTACGAAGAGGTGTACCACAGGGTTCAATTCTCGGCCTCTGCTAATACATAATGTATAATGAACTGAACCAGGACCATTGACAATATTTAAATGGGCTACGCAAATGGTCTTTGCTCAAAGCGAATAAATCAAAGCACTATCGTAATTGGGAAAGTTGGCTTTTCGACGAGCCTACTGCCACCATCAGTCGTTGGTGACTCCGGCCCATAGAATTGGTACAATGTGCCAAGAACTTAGGTATTATTTTTAATAGTAACTTTCTGGACTGACCATGTAAATACAACTTGTGGAAGGATGCATGCTATGTTGCTATGGAAACTTTGTAACAGTTAATCCTTTACGCCTTTAAATATACGCATGCTCTTGGCGAGGACATATCTAATTCATACCCTCTTATATGGATGCGTGGTTTTTGCGGGTTTGGATTCTATTAGCAAAAATAGACTTAAACTAACTTATAACAACATAGCAAGATATATTTTTGGACGCAAAAGATATAGTAGTATATCACATTTTTCATACAAAATCTTTAATATGTCGCTTGAAAACCTTTTGAAATATCGTATGCTGATCTTCCTACACAAGATTATCTATGTAAAGGAACCAAACTATTTATTTAGCAAGCTCCAGTAGAGGCTACAGGATAAACGCTATAATGTACAGGAAACAGGTGTTTGTTTTATTAATGCTATTCGTTCGTGTAACCAACTTCCGCCAGAATTTCAATGGAAAAGCAATATAATGGAATTTAAAACAGCGATTTCAACACACTTTTCTTTTCTTTAGATTTATTCATTTGCTAGGCTAAATTAAAATTAAAGTTAATTAATATAATTTTTGCTTTTTTAATGAAACATTTATGAAATTAACTTAATCATTATATTTTGATCAATTATTATAACTTTTATACTTTTACTGTTTGATAAGACAGTATATTAAATAAAATTATATATGGATTACTATTAAATAAGATGTATAATTGTTGTTTAGCTGGTTTTACAAGAAATAAATAAAGTGAGTAAGTATATTATAGTCGTAGTTATAGGAATCGGTAGTAGTATATGATACCTACTTTTGATGATCCATCGATGATAGAGTCGTCAATCGTTGTTGAAGGGGTGATGTTCGTGATGAAAGCTATGAAATAATTTATTTACATCACTGCAATATGTGAGGTTTTCGTTATCGTTGTCAACTTTAAAATTTTGTTCAAAAATAATTCTTTCTTCATTCTTTGTTAACGATGTTATTTTGAAATCATTTTCTACAAGATACCACGGGATATAAAAAAAATATTTTTGAGTTCTACTCATCAAAACATACAACCTACACTATGTTAAAAGCTGGGTGTATTTCATTTTTTTTATTTTGTCGCACCGTGTTATTAAAAAGCCTCTCACAATAATTGTTCCCTTGCTTGAATATATATATATATATTGAATAAAGGACCTGTTAGAAGAACTACAGAGACGTATTTTTAAGGTCTTTGGTTATGCGGATAAACTGGCGATTATGAATATTAAAACACACTCTCTCTTCGAGATGTAATCAGGCTCTAAAGCTTACAAGTGGTTTATAAGGTACCTATTTTTAACCCTTAGTGGGGTTCTACTTAATCACTCGTAACCCCAAGATCTCATGAAAGAAGAAGATTATCGATAGTTCTAGAAAAGCGAAAATAGCGCTTTACACTTGCAAAAGGATCATCACACCTTGCTCTATGGTGTACATGTAGGGTGTGCAACCACCAATACTTTTCTTATCACCAGTGCGCTCTGTTCCACTCCGACCACTCCTATTAACATGTGAGTAAAACTCAAAGCAGTCAAACCCTCGCCCAATTTGGACTATGCACATACTGTTACACTGGGAAGACATAGACACATTAAGCTCGATTATATGATTATTTACGTTCCTGAATAAAACATTCGATTTTAGAATTCGAAGTACAGACTTCTGGTCTGAAGAACCTGCGGTTCCCAATAAGACTCTTGAAATTTACGCTTATGGCTCAAAGATGAGTAACTATTACGGTTTATGATGCTAAACATTCTTATAGACTGCCTGACTACTACAGTGTTTCCAAGCAGAGACCATGACAATTATGATAGTAGCTCATCATATATTTCAGAGCATAGATATTCCGATTGTCTCAATTAATTTGTATATTGTACACTCATTTTACAAGGAAGGTCAATCTCACTGACTACAGGAAGTTAAGTGCAATATGTCCAAGTTCTGCTAAACTCATATAGACAAGAAAGGCCGGCTCACTTCTGTCCTTAAATTGTACGGCCATCCATAGCACATTAGTGATGCTTACGGGTTACTGTACTTTTGGTAGGTATTACGAAAGACTCGACAATCCATCAAATAACTTCTGCAGGAACTGTGGGTCTGAGGAGGAGGAAAAGACTCACTTTCACTTCATACGTCAGTTCCCTGCTTTTGTCGTAAAGAGACGGAGGTTTTTGACCTTGCAATTTTTAACGTCTTTAACCGAGCTCTTCAAAACAAAGATTGTTGCATTGTTTATGTTGGTTTTCTTCAACGAATGTTTTTTTTATCACAAAGGACCTAAATGCTGACCTAAGTGGGACCTCAGTAATATTTCTTGAAGGCGTTTGACAAAGTGTGGCACGAAGTTCCAATTTGTTAGCTCACAACAATGCTCTTATACCATTTTACTCAATTGTTGGAATCATACATCACGGACAGATTTTTTAATGCAAAACTAAATCATCAATGCTCATTTAAAACAAATTAAAGCGCATGTTCCACAAGGAAGTATTCTTGGTCCAGTATTGTATTTACTTTATACGACAGATACACCAGTAGCGCAATTCAGTAACTTTTAACATTACGACAATCGCAAAATAGTCATCGATTTTTGTCGCTTGCTGTAACTATTATTTGACTCACTAAATACGTTTAAACGATTTATCGTTAGAGAAATTTTGCTGAAATGCCTAAGTTAAGGTTTAGTTAGTCAAGCGTAAGAAATATAAAATCGTACCGTGCGTAGCCTTAAAAACGTTTGTGTAGTTATAGAAACGTAAAAATGGGGCATATGTCAACAAAGAATGTAAACAAAAAAGAAACAGAACACAAAGCAACACACACACGAACACAACACAATGCAAAGAAATTGGTATACAGACATTTGCACGAAGTCAGCTGTTCAGAACAGTGATGAGTGTTATTAAGAAAAAACAAAAATTTAAATGTACCAATTGAGCCTTAATTGGAAGAAGTTATATTTACTTCTTAAATTTTATGTTAATATTATTTTTGTTTTTATATTTATGATATAATGGAATATTAAATTTTTGGTTTAATCTGAGTCAGTATTTATGGAATTTAGATATAAGTAGAGTCGAATATTGCTCTATTCAAACATTTTTTATTAAATTGCAAATTAATATCTCTAGTTAGAATAGTAATAATAAAAAAAATGATTATGAACATTAGAATCACGAGAATATGTGTTTAAAAATTTTAAAGATTAAAAAGATTTATGTATAAATAGAAAAGGACCAAAAAGGGCATTTGCATTGCATTGCCACTCAAAATAAATACTTTTTATTTATTTTGTTTCAAAGTATTTTCATACACATTACAGTCATAATAATAACAATAATATTTAAGAAAAATCATTTTTTAGGTACAAATTTAAGAGATTAATATATAGGTAAATATATGTGAAAGTACCAAAAAACCAGCATTCGTACCACTTCGTCACTAAAAATACATTCATACATACATACATTCATTATTTATTTTGTTAAAATTGTTTTGGGAGCACAATAAAAACATAACAATAAGTATTTATTTCTTATAAAATAATTTTTTTATTACTATTTTTATTAAAAATTCCATTATATGCATGCAACACTTTAAAGTTATATATAATTAAACATGAATATATCAAAGAGGGCATTTGTGCCGCAATGCAACTCTGCATATAATAGCCCCATCACTCATATTCAAATGTCACGTAAAAACGTGAGAGAATTCTGTTTTATACAGATCGTCCCGTTTTGCTAACGAGAGAGAACGTTTCGTTTCATATGCTTTCCATATGATAAAAAGAGAACGTTTTTTACGGTGCGTGTGGCTAACTGCCACTTTAGATAAACGCAACGTAACGTACTGTAAGTTCGTTTTTTAACATATGGAGAGCATTGTAAATACTGTTAAAGCACTCTTTTACTAACAAAACGTAACGATCGGTTAATTTTCTTACATTTCACATTAGCAGTGTTAACAACATGTCAATATTAAAGACAAACATAAAAAGTACGTACAACTTTTAATAAACACCTTCAAATAAATAATAATAGTTGAGATGAATCTAAAAACACTGTAGTGATAACACTGAATTAACAGCTGAATTGCAGAAAATTAAAAGGCGCCATATTAAAAGTAATAAAGTTTTTAAAATTAAAATTTAAAGTTAATATTAAACCCGTTTAAAAAAGAAAAATAAAAAGTCTTGAAAAAATAAAAAAGTGAAATAATTAAAATGATGGACGAGCGACTTATTGTGTTGGTACAAGCTAACGACTGCTTGTACCTTTGTTTACCTAAACACATATGACACGTGTTTACGTTGTATAATCGGACTTACATTTTTACGTGAAGTAGGCGTTACTGTTACATTAAGTTACCGTCAACTAACTGAGCCTTTTAGGGTTCGAAATCTCTGGTCAGACATTAAAAACGAAATATGAAAAATATTTCTTCGGCGACTTCCTCTCAGCAGATTTCTGGCAAAAACTCTGAAAATAAATAAAATTGCCATGAAAAGTTTCTCAAAAAAATCTGTTGTCCGGAGTGGACTTTAAACTGTTGGTCCCGCCACTCATGTATAAAATTAACGCACACAACATAAGTGGTGCGAGAAGCTAGGCCGTAGTCCTGACCGAAGGGTTATAATTGCCAATTATGTATGTATGTAATATTCGATTCTACTTATATCTAAATTCCATAAATATTGACTCAGATTAAACCAAAAATGTAATATTCTATTATATTACAAAAATAAAAATAAATATAATAATAACATAAAATTTAAGAAGTAAATATAACTTCTTCCAATTAAGGCTCAATTGGTACTTTTTGAATTTTGCTTTTTCTTAACAACACTCATCATTGTTCTGAACAGATGACTTCGTGCAAATGTCTTGTATACCAATTTCTTTGCATTGTCGTTGTGTTCGTGTGTGCGTTGCTTTGTGTTGTTTACATTCTTCGTTGACATATGCCCCGTTTTTAACGTTTCTATAACTACACAAACATTTTTAAGGCTACGTACGTTACGATTTTACGTTTCTTACGCTTGACTAACTAAACTTTTACAAATTGTTTGCCTGCTTTACCTTGCCTTTTATATAGCAACGTAAACAGTCTGATTAATGTTCTTGAAGGCGAAGGTTCGTGGCTTCATCTTTTCGAGAAATCTATATATGTAAACATCGTTGTTTACTATAATCTATAAATGTAAACATGGTTGTTTACTATGTACTATAAATGTAAATGTTGTTTACATTTATTCTTGTATTTTTGTGTTTACTTGTTTGTTGATGCACGCTGGTAGTTGTTGGTATCTTTTTGTTTACTTGTTTCTCATTTCTTTTACATTGATAATTTGTAAACAAGTTTGGTTTTGTTTTTGTAGCTTTTGTTTGTAATGTTAAACAATGTGAAATTATGTAGATTTTTCCATTTTCGTAACAATATGTATATAAAAAATTATTTTACTTCAATGTCACTGTGCGACAATGAAAATACACCCGAGTAAATATCTAGTCTAATTTGTTCAGTTAGTTGAATAGAACTCAAAGATATATTTTTTATATTTCTCGAACCCTCCAAACTAGTTTTATTTGTCAAAAGCCATTTTTCTGATGAGAGATTAGCCTTTAAGACGGTGTACATTAATATTTTACTCAAACTTACAGGAAATGAGTTTTGATGGGGTAAACTTGGAAAATATGATTTTTTCTTATTTTTTAAAGTTTGGCGATTCTTAATTACAAAATTCAATTAAAAACTATAAAACAAGTGGTGACTTCGTTTGAAAATCGGACAAAAATTTCAGTAGTTATTATTTAAACAGTATAACAGCTGAGTCATATTTTTTATTACTTATCAAAAAAAAAAATTTAAAAATACATTCCACAAATATTGACTCAAATTAATCCAAAAATGTTATATTCTATAATTTTACAAGAATAAATATTTATAACATAAAGCTTTAGAAGCAAATATAACTTTTTCAATTAAGACCTAATTAGTACGTTTTAAATTTCGCATTGTCTTAATAACACTCATGACTGTTGAAGTAGCCGTAGTCTAGTAGGTAGTGTGTTGGCTTATTAGACGAAAGGCCAGGGTTCGAATCCCCGGTCAGATATCAAAAACGAATTATGAAAAAAATATTTCTTTGACAACTTCCTCTCAGCAGATTTCTGGCAAAAACTCTGAGAGTAAATAAAATTGACATGAAAAGTTTCTCAAACATCTGTCGCTCGGAGTCGACTTTCAACTGTAGGTCCGCCACTCGTGTATAAAATTGACACACACAACATTAGTGGTGTGAAAAGCTAGGACGTAACCCTGACTAAAGAGTTGTAATGGCCAATTATGTATGTTATGTATGTATCAGTATATGAAATTCTTTGCATTGTGTTGTGTTCGTGAGTCTGTTTGACTTTTTGTGTTCCGTTTCGTTTTTATTTACATTTTTCGTCGGCAGATGTCCTGTTTTTAACGTTTCTATAACTACACAAACGTTATTACGGCAACGTCCGTTACGTTTTTACATTTTCTAAGTTTGGTTAACCAGCGCATTAAGCTTTCATAATAGAGTTGGAAAAGCGAATTTCATAATATAGATTTAAAACCCATTTATAATAACTTTTGTTTTGTTCCGCTAGAGAATCACTTTAGTTTCATTGGGTTAATCAGTGCATTTCCTCATTATGCAAAACAGTTTATTTCGCGCGACGTTTCCAAAATTTTATATGAGGTGTTTGAACAATAAAAGTTTGTCTCCCGAATTTTTTCAAAATATTCGCCTTTAATCCACGACACTTCCTCAGCTACAGAATAATCTTTTACCAAAATAATACCAGCTGTCCTCAATATATTAATTTTGTTTCATTCATAATTTTTCTTTTGATTTTCCTAATTACGTTTGGCAATTAGTGCGATTTTTGTTATGTACAAATTTTTTAGGACTTCTTAGATCTAATCTTGCTCTTAAGTTTCGCTTATTCAATATTAAAAATGTTGACAAAACTCCTGTAGTCGAATGCACAGTGTTTCCATATTCTAATAAAAATTGGCAAAGTATGTTATTGAACCTTGACAATGGTACATTGCATAAGCACCGTTTGAAGGCGGCTTTAATAATTTTGACAGCACATCCTGGATTTTTTTATTGGATGATCTACAGGGTTGTGAGAAGTTCAATTCCATTATTTTTAGCAAACTCCCTAAACTTTTTTGAAACAAAAGCGGTACCGTGATTTAAAACTATGCTTCTTCGCAAATCAAAACGGAAATAAAAACATAAATAGTCGCGCGACTCGTCTTATTCTTTCCCATATCTAAACATGCAAGCCATTTGCTAAAACTGTCCAGCACTATCAAACAACAGCGATTTGTAAATGGTTCACCAGATTTTTCTAGGTCTCTTATTAATCAGTTCCTATAAGTGCATTGGCATACGTTGCCAAATATGTTTGACTTAGCCACATTCCCTAGCCATCGACTTCATCTGTACTATTCCAATATACGTCTGACGCATGAAATTAATTACATCATTTCAAAACGCTTTGCGGACAACTACCCTATAGCCATAAAATATCCTAATTCCTCAGTTAATTCCATTTTCCTGTAAAAAAGGTTGTAATTTTTTAACAACATATATTTTAGGCCAACCTGTTGTAATCAAATCTAACACTTTTTTCAAAGTTTAATTCCCCTTAGTAACCAACTGAATCATATCAAAATTCAAAATCCTGTTTCCGTGACATGACTCAAGCACGATATTTATATCGTTAAGAAAATTATTGCTCCATTCACTGGATTTCTGTAGCGACCTTGAAAAATAATCTGTTATATTACAATCAGATTTGACGTGTTGAATTTAAAACTGGTATCCTGGTAACGTTAGTGCAATACGTTGCAGCCTATTTGATGCCGTAGTTGGAATACCCCGTCTCAGCCAGAAAATATGCTGATGTGGTTTATTATCCGTTACTAATAAACATTTTTAGCTGTACAAATATTGATCAAATTTTCTAACCCTGAAAAGAATTTTATTTATTGATTTAAGCGCAAATACAGCACAACAGGACATTGTGTTATTCAATAGTAGTGGTGTGATAAAGGCAAAACAAGGTAGGAAATTGTACAATAATAATATTTTTTGCAGCATTGTCAAAAAATTGAAATATAAATATCTAAATGTCTATTGCTCTCGAGAAATAAGAAAGCATTTGTTGTGCCAGACATAATTATCAGGGGGAATAAAATAGACTGTTGAATCAGTATCCAATCTGGGTATTGTCTTTAATGGTCGGCTAACGAGCATCCAGTATGCTTAGAAACTTCTGGGCTGCTATAGATTCTACTCCTTTTGCCATTGACCAAAACGTACTAGATTCCTCTACTTTTATACGGATCTGAAATTTTCAGAAATTGTGATACCGCTTAAAAGCGTAATCTCAACTTAGCTTACAGTAATATAGAAAGATACATATACTAAAGGACATCGCGGCCATATCTTTATATATATATTACTTTTATTATCAACGATTTCTTATTACTTTATTTCTTTGATGTACTCCCCTATCACTTTCATTTATAAGATTAATATCTTGTGTTATGATTAATAATAAATATATAAATAAAATATACCAGTTTTCTATTGCTTAGCATTGCTAAGTAACTGTAAGTCATTCGTTAATTTATTCTAGAGAGGAATTGCATCAACATAAAAGTGCCTATCAGAAATTTACTATATGATACTGTTTAGTTATGCCTTGAGAAAACTAATTTTTTATGCAGGTAATAAGGTTGTATCTTATGTAGATATATAAAATGCCGTATTTTAATAAATTTTCAAATGACGTATAATAAATTTTGTATGAGTATTCAGATATCCTGCTGTATCTTGTACAACCACAAACAAATTGTTTGATTGTGAACTGTATTGGGGGGATAACTAAAGAATGAGACTATCGTCCTTCCGATTGCAATTTCAACACTATAAAAAAAGGAACCAAAATTACACGTTTTCCAAACTATTCATAAAATCCAAAAAAAAAAACTATCCTTTTTTGTTTATTTGTTTTGATGTTCACTATTTTATTCACAATATTTTACTTCACAGTATTTTTTATATATTAAATTTTTTTTATATTTTGTCTTAACTTAATTAATCTTACTATTTTCACCAAACAAAATAATGGCCGAATGGCTCAAATAAAATTATAAATAAAACAACTATTTAAAAATTATTGATCCTTATGGATCCAACCGACGAATGAATAAGTAGAAAAATTATAAAGACTTAAGGTCTAAAATTACATTAATTAAATATAATAAATAGCGCCCTCTGTTGATACTTCCCATCATTCAAAAAATCCCATTTATGTCACTAGGAATGGGAAGTGTGGATCGTCAGATATAAACACATATGGCAATATTATATGTGATTTTGCGTATAATCTACTTAATGAATCACAAGTAGAAAAGAGCTCACTTCCATACATTAATGTGGGTATGAGATATGTTTTTGCGAATAGCATACGAGTAAGGTATTTTATTAGCCAAGGATTGTGCAACATGACATGCGTTTTATCACAAATACTATTCACATGATTGGTCCACTTAAGGCTATTGCTTGGGCTAGAACCAACCAAAATGGACGTTTCATCACCTCTCCGGTCATAGCTAAGCCAAACGGCGCCGAACTAAGCGCTCCCCCCCATCCGTCCAAACGTCCCAAGGCATTCAACCCGAGGGAACATCTATACCTCTCAGTGAGGTGATAAAGGAGAGCCTTACCTGGATAATAATTGATCACGGCCACTCGGAAGTCTCCATTGCTCCCACTAAGTGAAAGTTGGGATCAACGTTTTCTTAAGGTTTTCCTTGAAGTTATGGCCTTCAACCTCGGCTCTCCACCCTGTTACTGCGATGAAAGGTAGTTCCAAGGGCAGTTTAAAGTGATAGTAAGATCCGATCTCCGATCTTTGGAGCTTTAGAAGGCGGCTATCAGTAGGATTGGTTAGGTCTTACAAAGAGCCAGGCTTGCTGCCGTCCCTTTGAACCAGATCCCTCATCCTCCCCGATCGAGAAAGAAAGAAAAGAAAGCTCTTTAAGGTCAGCAAAACCAACCTACCCCCTGATAGTTGGAGGGTAGCCAAGGTTGCCGACTAACGGAGTGATGAACCTGATGGTATGATCATCCCACACAAGGAATCTCTCCCGTTTATCTACGTCCGCGGGAGCATGATAAAATATGACTTTGGCTCAATCGAGCTCTGGGTCCAAAAATTGGACTATTTATCAGTATCCCTCAAAACTTCTCCGCTCCATAGTGTACATCGAGCGAGAAAGAGTAGGCAGTTACTCCTCACGATGCTAAAATATCCAAACCTGAGCTGGTTGGAGAATTTTTTGATAGCATTAATATTGACGAGGGTATAACCTCTTCGTTATCGGACGAAGAGAATACCGAGTCGACAGTGGTTGGTTCCAATGCCGATGCTGAGAGTCTTTCAAATTAATCTTCAACTCTCTAAAACTGTTTCTGCCATGAATATTGATGAAGAGCTCGTTCTAATGCATGAATTCTGGGTCATAAATGGCAGGTTTTGTAGACTCAACGTCAGCGGTTATCTCATTGTGTTTGTCCAAAATATGGCCAAAACTAATATTAATCCTTTTTTCTTCCGCCTAGCAGTGGAGGATGTAGAGCTTGTTCTTGTTCAGAAACCCGCGGTTGTCGATGGCATTCGATGTGAGGCAGTTCCGGTACGAATGAACGTAGTGTGTGCGTCTTTGATGTATTATTAGTAATAAGCTAGTTATAATTAATCGGGGAAATTAACCAACCTTAGATCATAGATATAATACCTTTAATATTGACATGGCATATTCTCCACATTAGGTGATCCTTCCGATCAGTAGAAGAATTCTAATTGGACCATTTTCGGGGAGAAATTGCTAAACTTTCTTACCGTGACTCCTCCAACTACTGTAACCCGTTTTGATATAGATAGGATTGCGTCCAGCTTAGAAACGCTTGAACTTCTATTTGACATTCACTTTCCGGTTATTGTCACACTTGGGAGAGGAGTTCTCTATCAGGTCAATGAACCTCCGTCTAAAAACTATTCTCCCCTTATTCTAACCCCAAACCAAGTGTAATGGGCTGTTAGATCCTTTGAACCATTCCAGTCCCTAGGACAGGATGGTATTATTCCATGCGACATCTAACAAATGGATAAGATTATTCTTCCTTGGCTGTTATAATGCTTGTCGTTTATAATGCTAGTCTTTGACTCTTTTATATTCTTTGGAGCTGGAGAATATGTAGTGATTTTTATACCCAAAGCCGGAAAACGTTCCACACTAAAGCTAAGGGTTATAGCCCAATTAGTCTGTGTTCCCTTCTTTTAAAAACACTGGAAAGAGCCCTTTCTGGAGTTTAATTGCCCAGCCAAATCAGTACAGTGCCCTCTTTGATTATTTATATAAAATTTTAAAATTGTACATGTATATAATGATTTTTTTCATTTTTGATAAAATAACAATTTTATAAGATATAAAGTGTTATACTTATTGAGTCACAAAGTGGTACAAATTTCCCTTTTTGGTACTTTTATATATAATAGCCTGACGAAAATCCTATACCGAATCCTCCACATGGATGTCGACTGGTAATAGTGGTTGCCCGATAGAGTTCCCACCAGCTAAAGAGCTAAGGTATTACGGATCCCTGCTCAGGTGGAGCATCCCCTTATCCGCTACTCGTGGGACCAAAAATGAAAGAAAAAAATAATAAAATGGTCCTCTCTGGAGGCCGAGAACGTTGCTCGGAAAAATCCGCTTACCGGTGTTAAACCGATGCCCGCCTCAACAAAAGAGGTAAAGGAAGTGGTTGATGCAATGGCAGACCAGAAGCCTGAAACCTCAAAAAATGCTAGATTATTATTAGCTAAAAGCGTCGGCTTACCAGGACCGAGGTTGCTGCAAAAGCCGGATCTAAGTCCATCATAAGTGGCCTTGGAGGTGTGAAGGTTGACGCGGCACCAAAGCACATAAAAGAGTCCAAACAGAAATACAGAGAGCGGCTAAGTGCTAAGTGGGTCCTCGAACGGATTTCAAAGATCCCAGAGGGGAGCCGAACGCCGCGTGATGTGCAATCGGTAGTATGGGCTAAGGAAAAACTGGCCGAAATGAAAAAGTCAATTAACGAGTTTGCTGTGAAAAGACAGCGGTCTGCAGAAAGTGACACACCCGGTGCGAAGAAGCAAAGAAGCTCTCACCGTGCCCACATAACTTATAGCGATATAGTGAAAGACAGTATCGAGATGGCGTTGGTTGATCGCTCAGGCCCAGATTAATTGCGAGACGATTATCCCGAAGACAGCGAAAAACTTCGGCTAGGTCGTGGCGGTGTTGTTCGAATGACGTCGATGCTATGAAGATGTCTTCTAGGTACGGGAAGACAAAATTTAATCTCCGAAGTACCTCATCAATTAGGCGCTGAAATGTTTGAGCCACGTTATATAGCCCAAAAATCATGAATCGAAATTCATATAGCCCAAATGGCGTGCCAATGGCAGTCTTCGCAATGTCATCCGAGTAGATAGGAACCTGGTGGAACGCTTTTTGTAAGTCGATTTTTGAAAAAACTTTCTTATTAAGGTTTGAAGTAAAGTCGGATAAATATGGCAGCGGATATCGATCTGGCAACGTTTGCGCATTGAGAGCACGGTAGTTGCCAAATGGCCTCCAGGCTCCGTTAGCTTTCCTAACCATATGTAACGGACTGGACCAGTTACTGTTAGATGGCTGATAGCTTCAAGCTTCTCTGGTGATAGACGTCGTGATCTAAAAAAACGGGTTGCCCTGTGGTGTTGATTCTATGCGAAATTGACGATTTTGTAGTAGAGCCGTGCGGGGAAAGCTTGGTAATATCAGTAAACTCGTTTAAAATATCGGCAAACGGGTCACCTGTATTGAAAGCCCTGATGGCAATTGGTTTCAAAGAAGATGAGGTAAGTTTCGAACCTACATCCGTCAGCGATCAAAAATTACAAAAAACTTCGCGATGTGGGCCCAGATCCACTTCGATGCGCCTTTCGTCGCTTACTCTAATTGGGGAGCCGTTGGCAGCGTATAATACTATAGCCGTAGGGCGCAGATCGAAAGACTTCGAAGTCGGCGGTAATACGGAAACATGGACTCCGCTATCTATTTAAATTTTGTTTCGAAATTGTATCTCTTACCTGAAGGCGAACTATCTGGCCGTTGGTGGTTACACCGATGGCTAGTAGCTGAAGCCCTGTATCCACGACGTTGAGTTTGGGCTGGTACCAGCATTCCTCTCCAGTTGTGTTGTTCGAATACGGCAAAGTGGTTAATAATCTTAATATACTCGCACCTATCATTGGGAGGCATGGAAGCAATTACGTCGGAAAGTTGAGCGATGACGTTCCGGTTTAATGCAGCCAAAACAGTTGCCGTCTTCTGTTTGTCAGCTGTAACACCAGACGTGGTGAACCAAAAATCCATTGAGACGAACCAAGCGTCAACGTTACCACTTATCATGGTCGGTACGGAGAATCTGGCGTAAATTACAGAGACGTCTCTACGTGAATCACTAACGGAGTCAAGAATATGTCCCGAAGTGTCGGTGGCTAGATCGCTATCATTGCCGGTAAGAGCTGGTGTCGTATTTTCGGTCGCCATTAAAAAAATGCACTCTATAAAGACGTGGCTGTAAGTTGTCTGCACTGTTGCAATGTGCAGTAAAACAAAATGGCCGCTAATTGCAACTTCCTATAAGCAATTTTTTTTCGATCACTTCGGGGTCACCAGTTTTGGTAATTCCGGTTTCCAAATTAGTTAAGAATATTTTAAATTTTATTTAATAATAAAAAAGTTATTTTATTTTTATATAAAATAATTTTATAATATCAAAATGAAATTTATTTTTTAGCTTTTCACAGCTTGCTTGAACGAGTGCTGACGAAGAAGAGAAATATTGTTTTAAAACGGCTGTGCGCCAAAGCAACCGCGTAAATACTAACGCCACATATATATACCTATATATATATATATATATATGTATTTTACGAGGTTGCTTTGGCATATATTGTATATAATATATGTATACTATATGTAATAGCATTATATATATATATATAATTATATTTATATTGACATTCTAAAAAAAAAAATATATACATTATATACCTATATATATATATATATATATTCAGCTTGTATTATACAAACTGTTTGTATATGTAATATTTTCATATTTAATTACTTTAGCAAGAAAAAATTCTTTGTGCAAACTTGCATAAATAAAAGTAACAGAAATAATGGAAAGTAATTCAATACGCACCTTGAGAGTAGGACTCTTACATAGTACACATATAACATATAAATAATGTTTTTCAATTCGATTGAAAATAGTCTTTTATTTTTCTTTGGATAAATGATTTATTTATTTAATATTAATAAAATTATTGTCATCAGACTCCATGTTTTGTTTTAAAATGTGTGATACTATATTGGTTTCTTCTCTGCTTGGCTTAGGTGTTGTTGATGAAATTAATGTCATAAGACCACATTTAGTCAAAATAAGGTATGATTCAGTTTTAAATTAGTTTTCTCTTGCGTACCCTGATTTCTACCATTTGTGGTACGTAGTGGTAGGAATACAATTTTAATATTATCTGGCTTAAAGTCAATTTCGTGATAGGAAGCGTTGCTGATAAGCAACAACTTACTTTCCGCTCTGTGTTTAATCTTTTCTTCAAATGATATATTATATATTATTCCTCACATAAAAAATCTCCCTTCTTATACCAGAGGGTTCTATTATATATATTAGTTATTTCTGTATAGAATTGTTATTACGTTTATAGGAAGATAAATTGTTCAAATATTGTTTTCCCTGATTTGAAAGACAATATAATAAATATGCTTTTAAAAATACTACAAAATTCATAGGACCTTGACTTTTTGCTTGATAATAACAACTCTCAAAGGCATGTTAGATACACTTCGCCAACATATTTTTAAGGTGCACACTATCAGGAAAAAATTCTGGCACCTTTAAATCACAATCGGAAAACATATTTCATGGAGTGCAAATATTCTTACAGGCAAAAAACTCTAATAAAATGTAATTATACGGATGTAAAACTGTGTAAATATTCCTCTCTTTGTCCTGAACAGTACTTCAGATATCTCCTGAATATCACAATTACTCCAAATCGGATATGGAATTCTAAGAACCGTCAGGTATAATAATAGACAGAAGGATTTATTTTTGTTTTTGTATACATAGTAAGAAATTATGTATTTAATTATTATTTTTTATTCATAGAGATTAATAACAATCTAGTATTAAAATAGGATTAATATAAAACTCTTTTTCTTTCGTTTTCTATGAATAAATGCTATAGCATTCAGGTCGTCCTCAGGAGAAATATCACCTATAGAGCAGTGGATGCTATAACGTTCATTGTATATAACGGTTAAAATACAGTGTTCTAATTATTATTATACTATTTATCAGATACAATTTTGGATTCTGCAATTAGTTTCAAAAATATTTGGCTGTCTATTTTTGCAGCTTCCTTTTTTACAAATTGAACAACCAAATTGGTGCGTGTGAGAGCGTTTTTTTATTTCGCTCGCTATATTTATATTTTGACGTCGCAGTTGGAGCATAGGAGATAGACAACATTTCAAACAAAAAATGAGTTAAAGGGAAAAAGTAAATATGTAATAAGTAGTGGAATGCTGAAAGCAATCTTAATAAAAAATATTAATATAATTGTATTTTTTTATATATTTTATAATTTTGAAGGTTGGTGCCATAAGAAAAATTTATAAATAAAATTGGATAAATAGTTGGTTTAAAAATGGAAACATGAGAAGAAAATGACCGATTAGTTTATTCTAATGTGTTGTACAAAAATGGCCTGCGTTATATACTATTTTCCCCTATACACCTTTTTTCCATGGAAAATATAGAAAGACATGGTGTCTAAGGCCCTCTTTCCTATAAGCGGGTTTTTCTATTATGATATGTTCTTATATCTGATAACTGTATCAAGATAGGTCAAAATAGGGCCTCTTTTGTTGTGTGCATACGTTAAAGTCGCCGTAGGCTAGTAGGTAGTGTGTTAGCTTATTAGATGTGAGACCACGGTTCAAACGCCAGGCCAGACATTTCCAGAAAAATTAAATATAAAAAATATTTCTTCGGCGACTTCCTCCCAGCAGATTTCTGGCAAAAACTCTGAATTTAGTATAGAAGTATATTTTTACGCTCTGTATTAGTGTTTGCTTTAAAATGTTTTTATCTGCCTGATTTAATTATATTGTTTCTCATTATATTCGTCAACATTTTGAAATAACTTGTGGTTATTTTGAAACAAGCTCTCTTTCAGAAGATTGGGATTTAGGAATTGAAACAAAGTCGGCCATCTGCAGAGAATTTGTTATTATAATTACTCTTTGTAATTATGAGTAATGTATTGTTACGAATATGGAAATATGGAAATGTAAACAACGATGTTCACATTCATAGAATTCTCGAGAAGGCGAAGACCCGAACCTTTGCCTACGAGAACATTCGTCAGACTGTTTACGTCGATATATAAAAGGAAGGGCAAAGCATGCAGAGTCAGAGTAAAAATTCAGTCAGTTTTGTGTGAACACATTGAGCATGTGAAGAAAGCAATCGTGGTTTGAAGATCTCCGTTATAAAGACCTACAGAACAATTTTGTTATTGTTTATCGCAAAGGGCATAAACAAAAGGAATAACGAATAAAGCAATTGCTGTTGTTAAAACAAGTTGTGAACAGTGGCACACAAAAGTCGTGTGAATAATAAAGAATTTAATTAAAATTAAACACAAATTTATTTTAATTTTTATTTGCAATCTACGAGCTCATATTTCAAACGTTTTTAAAAGGTATTAAAAAAAAACCTTACAAAATATTTGAATTGTTGTTGTTGTTGACTCGATCAATCCTGATTTATAAAATATTGGCAGCTGTGCTATGGCTTTGTGTAAGTCCTTCCAAGTCTAAATGTTTATTACCCTCAAAAAATGAACGAGCATTTGATGTATGCAAGTTTAAGTTGTACCCAATCTGGCCTTTAATGGTCAGTTAAAGTTGTCGCGACCATTTTTAACACTTCTATTATAATTTGTTTTATTTTATTACTCCAGATATTTGGAATTAAATTTGATAATTTAATAAATAATGCCTTATTCTCTTCCATAAAATTATTATCTCAAAATAGTTAACGTATTTATTTAGGATCGAATTTGCAACAATGCACTCGCGACAGGGAACTAAACCCATATGAGATGAAGAAACTAACCTTATTACTGTGACCGATGAACAACTGCAACTCTTAGAGAGACACTATGATGAAATCCCGTGAAAGCAAAACTTGGTGGTGGACTGTAATAGCCACATCGAATATAAACACAAACTTTCACGGCTTTAAAGAGTAACAAGTCTTCCTTTAATTTTGAGCTTAATATATAAAATTATAATGCATATAGTTCAGCTAAACTCGCGGCTAAGGTAAAAGCAAGCCGGATTCCGTGCACAGAAGTTTTGTATTGATTACGTAAATAGTCTCAGAATTAGAATATAAGTCGCCGTTATACCTAAGTTTCGTGGACTTTAGGAGAGTTGTCGACACACTCAACCGCGAGGTTATTGGAAAGCTCTTGAGTGCAAAGGTTTTCCTTGGAAATTAATCTTAATTATGAAAAGGTTGTACCATCAAGTCAGCTGTGGAATGCTGTATAATAATGCCAGAGAGAATATGCTGTGCACTGTTCCCACTGTTTTTAAATATTGTCCTCGACGTTGTCTTGTGCAAAACTATGCGCGAAGGAAGAAGTATTCGGCGTGGATTGCAAGGTGGCATTTGTGACCCAGATTATGTGGACGATATCTGCTTGTTCACCCACTCTTGCTCATATGGTCAATAAAATACAGCGCTTAGCAAAGACTTCTTCTTCATTTTACCTTAGAATTAAGACCGACAAAACGTTACGGTGAATACGCAATCAATAATACACCGATTGAGGACGTAATCACATTTTGCTACCTAGACAGATAGTATCATCACCGACGGTGGGTCGGTAGCCGATGTTAATCATAGGCTTCAAAAAACTAGGCAGGTGTATGGGCGATTATATTCAGTGTGGAAGTCATGTCACTTTTATATGGATGTGAATCGTGGAATATGGCAGCGGGCGATTTTGAAAAAGTACAGACCTTCATAATTGACGCAACAAAGAGCAGTCCAAGATGAAATTAAAAAAGAAAGTGAAACTGGATTGGTCATGTTTTGGGTAGATCGCTAGGTATGTGACAAGGATAGTTATTGAATGCAATTCGCAAGACAGGCGAAAACTTTGCGCCCAGCACTCACTTGGAGGAGGCAGCTCAAGAAGGAAATGACCAATGTGCAGATGAGTTCAAGTGAAATAAAACTTTTTGCTTTCGTAGATAAAATTAGAGTAGTACAGCTTGCATTTAAGGTTTATAGTAAAAACTATATATGATTACGAGGAAAGTAGGTTAGTAAAAAATAAAGGGAAATGGAGCTTGTTTTAAATTAGTGGAACAGATGAAGCTAAACAAACACAAATACAAGACAAGAGAAGATCTGTTGTGATGTCGAATTAAAATAAATTCAGACAAGGTGAAGCAAGGCTCTGTTCTTTGTACAATTTATGAGAACTAGAAACAACAAATCATAGGTATTTGGCCTGCGTTTAAAGAGATAAGAGTGAAATATTTTCGATTGATAGCACTTACAGAAAATAAAGTGCTTGATAAAATACTTATTGGCTAAACCTTTTTAAATATGTAAAAGATGAATTAAAATATTGTTGTGTTTAATTTTAATTAAATTCTTTATTCGCACAATTTTGTGTGCCACTGCTCATAACTTGTTCTAACAACAACAATTGCTTTATTTGTTATTCCTTTGTTTATGCCCTTTGTGATAAACAATAACAATTATCACACTTGTTATATAGATCTAGTTAACGGAGATCTTCAAACCTCGATTGCTTTCTTCACACGCACAGCATTTTCACACAAGACTGACAGAACTTTTACTCTGACTTCTGCCTACTTTGTCTTGCTTTTTATATAGCAACGTAAACAGTCTGATAAAGGTTCTTGAAGGCGAATGTTCGAGGCTTCGTCTTCCCGGAATCCTTCTCGAAACAACGTTGTTTACATTTATTTATGCTTTATTGTTTGTTGTTTTTGTATTCTGTTTACGTTCGTAGTTGCATTGTTGTTTACTTGTTTATCCCTCTTTAGTAATAGTGATGTTGTTATTATATTTTTGTTTATTTGTTAATTAGACAAACGAGTCCATTGTGTGGTTTTTGTAGCTTTTGTTTAACATTTTAATGTTAAACGAAGTTACACCATTCCCATTTTCGTAACAATATATTAATATGTTCGTAATAGAATTTAATGAATAAAGGAATTTATTTATACCTTATTAAATAGGCCATTTTCAGGTTTCCAACTGATTAAAACGTTATCTTATATTAATTGTAATTATCAGTTACTACACTTGATTATAATTACCCCGTTGCATTCGCTCGATTTATGTCCTCTAAGCTATATATAAAATATTTCTAAATTATTCCGTTCTGATGATTTATGGTTGTAATCCTTACGTTGCTTAATACAGTACTGTCATAAATTTTATTTTTTTACTTCCCATATTAGGTGAGTATTATCAGTAAGAATTTATCTTCAATTTCGCGATGTGCAAAATACGACCGTTCCTTTTATATTTAAAAAGTTTTACCAACTTTACTTCAGTATTTTCCAAAATTTCTGATTGCTTTTTTAGTTTATAGTGTTTTCACACAGTTAAAACCTGCTTTTAACATTAAAACCATAATCTGCTGATTTTACGTTCACACTACAAGTTTTCTTAAATCTGGTTTTAGCATTCATGATATTTATGACTTTGTTTTTGGTTAAGAAAAAATAAAAAATAAAAAAAATTAAGAAATGAACAATAAATTAAAAACTATTCTAAATATTGTAAAAGAATACTTTAAAATAGTGAATCTATTTATAAAAAGTGAAGAAGCGCTTGGAAATCAAATAGTTTTATATACCAGCTTTTTGTATTTTTATATTTGTTTTGTTTTTTTTTTTCAGCTATTTTCAACATTTCAATGTTGGTAGCTCTGATTTAGTTCATCGAAAACAAGATTGCATTTTATAGAACCTACTTAAAACCAATTCAAAAAGGGTTTAAGATGGTTTTAACACAATAGTTTTGTATTGTAAAACCAGGTTTTAATTATGGTTTTAACGTTAAATCCAAGTTTTGCATTAAAACCACTCAGTATAAAAACACTATTACGTTCGTTTTTCGAAAATTTAAATGTCTTTCTTTCATATTCATATTCATAATAATTCATATTCACCATTTCATTTTGTAATACTTCCATTTCCTGGCTGAATAATAATGGCTCCATTTTTCCTCCGCTTAACATCATCAATTTTATTTGGATTAACTATTTTTCTTATATTTGTTAAATCAGGTAATCTTGCGATAATCCAAACTTGGGTTCCGAAACATGAATAAGAGAACAAGACTTAGCTTTTTTTCAATTCGCAACACACTATTTTGTTGCGAACGTCTATTGTGTTAGAAATTTCCTTATTATTGTTTTGAAATTCGTTTATAGTTTCGCTTTTAGCTTCAAGTGCAAGCGCCAAATGCTTTTATCAATTTCGTTAAAAAGTTCTTTCGTAAGTATAAGAGAAGTGTCGTAGCTAGAAGAGATGCTATAAGAGAAGTGTCATCTGCATAATATGCAACGAACTTTACTATTTTGCTTACACCGTATGCATCTGCTTAATTTTCCAGAAGGATTTTTCACCTGGTTTCAGCTTTGATAGTAAATTACTCCATTTTTCATTACGCAAATTATTTAATTGGTTTTTGATCATGTTAGTCACAAGTTTTATAGATTGCGGATAAAATTTTTGTTATGTTCTCTGACTTCTCCTTTCTTTATTTTGGGTAGGTTTTTCCGTAAACATGGCATACTGATTTCGAATCTGTAAAATGATCTTTTTAAATTTACTTATTTCTGAATGAATAACCGCTTTAGAAGAATAATTATTGCAATTAATGATTATTGCATTGTCAATTATGTTTCAAAAAAAATATTCTAATCTGTAAGATGTCGAATTTCTGTTTCGTAGAACTTTGCATTAGTAATTTTGCACAACATTTGCCTAGAGTCTGATTGAATTTTATACTGAAGCACGTCTATGTTAATAGTAAAATTTGCTTAATGAGATCGATAAAATGTGGAGTTAATGAGATCGATAAAATGTGGAGTTATAAAGAAGTTGTTTGATTGTTCCTATATAAATAAAACCGTTTCCCGTAGAGTTGTGTTTCTTACAATACCAGACATGAATATTTCGCGTTGCTTAACAAAATAAAATCTTTAATATTATAATATCGTTAACAAAACTATTCTTGTTTTTCGGAGAAGAAGAATAAAAATAATAGTTTTAGTTAGAATAATAATTTTTCTGTTATTTATTTTTGTTTCTATGGTATTCCATTTCTATACCCAATGTATTTATGTTAGACAGTTCTGCGAACTTTTAAAGCTACTCTCCCTCCTCTTATATCTTATCTACCATTACGATACACATATACAGTGAGAAGAAAAACTGTCCAGATGTTTTGTATTAAGAAAGTAAGGTAATGTAACTAATACAAATATAGGTGTATTATCAAATATACGTATTTTTTTTTTTATTTTATTCAACATTATTCTAAATTATAAAGAACAAAAACTTATATAAATTTCATCAAAAAAATAAAAAAAATTCAAAAAACAAAAAATTCACCATTTGGACACTTTTTCACTGTTTGCGGGGTTTGTTGAAAATCATTAATCGTTGCCAATTTAATATTTCGTCCAAAGGCCTTTATATTTAATTACGCTTTCAATAGGTTTTGGCATACTCTCCACCAAGTTTTGGATGGTATCACGGCCAAGAGATCGCCATTCATGTTGTATTCCCAGAAGCTCGTCAACATTTTTCAGCTATCTTTTAACAATAGCCCACAAATTTTCTATAGAATTCAAGTTCAGGCTTTGTGCAGGCCAGTTCCTCATCCCAAAAGTTTGATTTTGTTGCCAGCTTTTAACTATTTTGGCAGTGTCCTTCGGATCCCCGTCTTGCTGAAAAACAACTTCCTCGGCTGCATAGGCATTTTTGATTGAATTAAATTTTATAATAAATTATATTATAACGTTTTTAAACCTTATTAAATTATAACCTTGGATATCTGTTTCCAGTGCTTAATTTGGGGAGTCTATATAGAAACACGATATATTGTCGATTTTCTTTGGAACTAAAGGAGTGCAATTCAATTTTCTTTTCAATGAAAATCTTTTTACACTTTTCTAAATTTTCACCGCTTTGAGGAAATTTTTTGTTCTACTGGACTTATAAATGTGATTTTTACCCAGCCAAGTTTATAGATCCTGTAGTGGAATTTTATCATCAGCTACCAAAGGTGGAGGTGTAACTATTTTGTTTTCATTGATATTAGACTCTGATCCTGATTCCATATCATCTAGGTTTCCAAGAAAACCAAATCGATTATTAGAAAATGAAAGTAAGTTTTGAAAAATATCTAGTGGAGTTTTTCAAGTTTAAGATA
This sequence comes from Sarcophaga bullata, assembly GCA_005959815.1. Lineage (NCBI taxonomy): Eukaryota > Metazoa > Arthropoda > Insecta > Diptera > Sarcophagidae > Sarcophaga > Sarcophaga bullata. The sequence goes on from QOCX01000875.1 coordinate 26,223, forward strand.
TTAGACTTGACCCCCTGGGGCCATAGCGGGTAGGCAAACTCTGCAGGTACTTTGCAATTTTTAAAACGAATGAGGCAATTGCAACAACACAACTATTTTAATAACTTACTATTCTTTGAAACTGAAAAGTATCGAACTGACATTGTTACACATGATGTTTGGGCCACAAAATACATTTTGGGCATCATTTGTTTCGTATTGCGGAGCAACGCAAGATAAGAAAGAAACATTTTAATGAGGCCAAAAAAATTGTGAATGGGAAATATATAAATTCGCATGTAATGAATTCAAAGATTTAGTCAGAAGGCGAAAAGGCAATCTGGAAAGATTTCTGCAACAATGTAGAAAGTTCTTTTGACATATGTCGACTTCAAAATCTGATGGATTCTAGACTACCAATATTAAAGACACCCAGATTGTACTTTTGGAAAGTCAGTACCCTGGCAGTCAAGAATACAGTTCACCAACTCTAGAGGGTTATACACAAATGCATATGATATATAGAATATGAATTAGAATTCCTTTATTCGTCAATTATTATTACTCTTTAACTTTTTAATACTTAACAGTTAGAACTACATTCCTATTTTCTGCTTATTCTTTTTTTGTGCTTTTCGGCACACGCCTTTAAAACGAATTTGGATAATTAACATATATAAATTTTGTAAAGTTCTATTAAACAATGTTCGAACTAGCCAATATCACATTTAATTTATTGAATTTATAAAAATACCAAATTGGTAACCACGAACGAAACCTTGAATGCTATTGTGTTTGCTGACAATATAACGTCATTAACTAACGGTCAATGTACCGTATACATCAAAATTTCTGGTACACCTAAATCAACGATCAACGAAATGCCTCAATCCCGATCCGTTAGGTGGACAGTGTGATACCGGGTCCTGATGGTATCACATCAGCGGACTTATACCTGAACGTGGATATTCATATGCAGTTGCTTCTGATAATCTTAAAGACATGTTTATGGTTATCTCATGTTCCATTTAGCTGAACGTTTCACAAGATTGTCTATATTCTTAAGCGAAGTAATGCATCCCACACTAATTCTAATGATCTTAGGCCCATCAGTTTATTATCAGCGCCTTATACTTAAGACGCTCGATAGAATCATTGGCATCAATGTTAGATCAACCATATGTCCTGATACTCTTCCAGCGGACTACACTAATCGTATATCTAGCGTAATTGTGCTACATTTATTAATTGGTCACATAGACAAAACCTTATTCTACTGCGGTCACCGCTTTTGTAAAAAGACTATTAAGATGTTTTCAAGGTGACAGTTCTAGCGACACGGCAAGGAGGTGTGCTCTCCTTACTATGGAATCTCAATCTTTAAAATCTACTAAAGGCAATGGAAAAGAATACTGCGTGACTATTTCCTACGCAGATAACATGGTAGTATTGGCTACAGACAAAGACCCAAACTTACACATATACATACATAAGTTTTTTGAGCAATTTTCCATGGCAATTTTATTCACTCTCAGAATTTCTGAGAGGAAGTCGCCGAAGAAATATTTTTTCATATTTTCGTTTTGATATCTGACCTGGGGTTTCAACCGAGGCATCACGTCTAATAAGGCACCACATTACCTACTAGACTACAGCGACCCAAACTTACTTTCAGAAAGTCTAGAATTCTCGCTGAGATTATAATCGAAATGGTGCACAATATCATGGGAGTATATTGGACAGCAAACTAAGCTGGAATTTATATAGACACCCAGAACCACTTTAGCGGTTACTGCTCCTTATTGTTGTAAGAGCGCAATAGAGGTATTAGTTCTAAAAATGTGTACTAGCTATACAACTATTTATCAAACTAGCTAAGTTTTGGTGGTTGGTCTTAAAGGAAAGGAAGTGTGTGAGAATTATGAGAATGGTGGCGATCATTGATAGCTTCTAGAATTACATCATGTAAGACATTGTATAATATCTTTAACTGACATGTGAGTGAGACCAGTACCTGCGAGAGACTAAGCATCGTAAGAACATGGAAGCAGCTTATGTACAGCTCTGTTCATGTCAAAATTTAGGGTGTGGTTGGTCTGAATGTCTACTACACGATACCGGAACCTGCTTTCCATCGAGATTCTACAACGAAGATAGCGGATAAATTATTTTATTATAATGGTTTACACCTACCAGGAAAGGTAATTTAAATTTTAACTGATGGATGTGAAACCCTTCCACTATCAGATTATTGTAGTACTGTTCAGACTGAAATAACACCTATAAAAGTTACCGCCTTGTGACTTAGTAATGAGAATATATCCTTTGGTGATATACGCATATTTACCGACAGAAAAGCGGACGTTAGATCTCTAGAGAATGTGTACACTACACCTATGATTGTCCAAGATAGTCGGGAACCCTCATTTAAGTTCCAGAAAACGTGGGCATCGAAGGCAACAACAAAGCCGACGCATTTTCAAAAGCTGGCGCAACGGAAATTTCATTTGAATTTCTAAATGACGAGGCTACTCTTCAGTGAGGCAAACAAATGGGCTCACAAAAACTTCATTCATTTGCAAAATTAAGATAGGATAATGAAATAATTTGTAGAGGCACCATATAGATCAGGCCCTCCATGAATATATTTAGAACATAACTTTCATTAAACTCATTAAGATTCCATCTGAAGAACCTTATAGCAGCTATTATGAGACTCTGATTTTTCCGTGTACAAGCTCGGACACTAGGAATGCCTCATAACGACTTCTGCGGAAGCTACAACCACAAGAAATAAAAGAAAACTACAGAACATATTCTCTATGATTGTTCTGCGTTTGGTAATCACTCTACCCAAGTATGATTTTAAAAAAGTTACACTTTCGTACGACTGTCGGAATGGTTGAGAGATGCCAACTAGGAGCAGTAATTGTATGACGGTACTGGTAATATCAGTGTTACAACAGAACCTTATAGGACCCTAGTGAGTTATGCCCATTGAGGCAGTTGCCAGTTGAACGTAACCTAATCAAGGAATTCGCTTTTTTATTTCAGAATTCAGAGTTTTAGTTAAAAAAGTGTTTTATATAAATTCTGATTACACAAGATATTTCGTATTCGGTTTGTTTTGATTAGTAAGGAACAACTTATTTTAAAACAACGCGTTATATGTTAAACAATAGCTAAGTAGGAAATTAGAACGAAATTATACAGCAATTACAAAAATATTTTAAGTACACTGCCAGCGGAAACCCCAGCTTGACGTCAAAATAGAAGGCTAGTAGGAATATAAGTCATAAGTCTGGTACTTCGCAGAAAACTGAAGAAAGGAACTCGCGTTTGCTCAACATTGATGCATTTGTTGCTTTTGCATTTAACATGCATCTAACATTAATTGTTAAGTCAGTATTTGCCGTTTTTTGCTGATTGCCTCTTGCATACTTCTTTTTGCGTTCTATTCAATAGGCATGCTAACCCGTCATAGCGTTCGTTTTGTATTTGTTACTTTTTCGAATGGTAGATGACCTTCATATCTTGTTTAAATAATAGTAAGTATTGACTATAATGTAATCTACTTTAGTGTAGCTGAGCTCGTAATAAATCATTCAAAGCGAAAGCGAAATGCTGCCAAATTACATCTAACCATTTCTTGTAAGAAATGTATGTGAAACAATGCTGAAAGAGTAGTATCTATTCTTGTTGTGAAAAATATGCAGAATGTACATATGTATATGTCAACATACCTTTATGTAACTCAAAACATCGGTCTTACTGTCTTTATTGTTTTTCTTTTAAGCTATAAATATTACAATAACAAAATAATGAAATTTATATTACAATGATACAGTGGTGTGACAATTTTAATGATATATATATACATACATATACAGTGGACAGCAAAAGTCTTAGTGCGGCAATGTATTTTAGCAATTTCATAAAAAATTTGTATAAAAATTTATAGTTTTTATATTTATTTGTTTCAGATCGTTATCCTGTTGCAATATTGCATCATCCTCGCTATATTCCAACTGTACTACAGCTACTGGTAAATTTTTATACAAGAGGTCCAAGTGGTTTTCCTTACGTATTATGCCATTTATTTGGACAAATGGTCCAACTCCAAAATAAGAAAAACAGCCCCAAACCATTGGGGAACCACCTCCATGTTTTACGCTCTCAATGGTCTGGTACGATTGCCTGTCTTAGACCAAAAATATTGTATTCCATCTGAGTTGAGTCGATTAGCTTTCATCTCATCTGACCACAAAACTCTTTTCCAGTCATCCAATGTCCAGGGCTCATGAGACTTAGCAAGTTTAGACGAGCCTTTTTTTGCTTATGCGTTAGCTTAAGTTTTTTGGGATTTTAGCTGGAATAATTCAAATTTATTTTAAAGATCTTCGTACTGTCCACTCACTGCCATTCTTCTTTAAAATATTAGCAGCCGCCGTGGCACTTTTGGCTTCTCCTGATGTCAGCGTTCTTCCAATTTGGCGTACATCTCTATCAGTCAACTTACATGGTCGGTCATTTTTAGAGGAAGAATGAATGTTTTCGATATTTTTTATTCTCATGCATGAAGATTGCGATATTTTCAGCTGTGTAGCAATTTTTATAGCGGAAATTCAATTCAAAAGCATTTTTTTTATTTTTTCTATAATTTTTACATGATGCTCTTATTGAAATTTAAAACCCTTTATAAATAAACAGATAACTATTTTCATATACTAAAAAATAATGTTAACAACAATAGCTTGTATAACAGTGCAAAAGTGGACCATTTTGCTTAGTAACTATTTTACTATTTTTTAATATAAAGTACATTTTTAATAAAATTTTATATATAATAATTACTAACTAAGAGCCTATCTACAAGATAATATACTACATGTTTCCTATTACTTAATTTTTATATTTAACTTTTTAGTTTTAAGGATTAGGTTTAAATTAATTTTATACTGAGCCTACATAGTAGGTAGATAATAATAAAATTATAATAGATTAATTATAATAGATTTAGTTTCAATAGATTAATTTTCATATGAGCCTACGTAGTAGTTTAATTAAGTTATAATTAATTAAGTTTGTTAATGAAGTTATAATGATAATAATTGTAATAATAGCAAAGATAATGATAATTAAGTTAGACTAAGAAAAATATTTTTTCCGATGATCATTTATTGAATACCGTTAGTGCTTTACATTTTTTAAAAGTAGGAAATAATATAAATTATACCAACAACTCATTTCAAAGTCATTTGAAGTCATTCCAACTGATGACTTTCAATTGATCTTTACATTTATGCTGTTGTCTTTTACATTGAATTACAATTTTTAAATTTTGTTTTTTTAAATACTTTCTTTTTGTGTTTTTGTAAGTTACTGTTTTCAAAATTCTGCTACTGCAAATAAATGATCAGGGCTAAAGAAGTAATTAGAATTAAGATATTGCTCGCACAATATTTAAACAAAGAATTCAAATTAGTGTAAGAATAAAAAATAATAAAATAAAATACCTATATGAAAATTAAAAAGTTTAAATAAGGAAAAGATAACTGGCGCCCAACGTTGAGTTGTTATTCCAGCAGTTTGGAGAGGAAATTGGAAATATTAATTTGAGGATTGCCGACAACAGGTTCTACAATCAAAGGCTACAGTAAAAAATTGTTGCGTATAAATATTATTTTTTTTCCTTATATTCTTATTGTTTCATATTGTTTAAATAATTTAATATCTCAATTTTGACATTTTTACTAGCTATAAGTATATATTTAATATTCTCGATTTTAAATTGATAATTTGCACACTTTTATTTAAAAAACAATTTTGAAGGAATTTATGCGTTCTGTAAAGGGAACTCTTGAGGAATTAGAGGAAACTTTAAATTTATTTAGAAATCTTAGCATTAGAGACACATATTCTGAACGGAAAATTATGGACGAGGTAACTTTACAGACAATTGTGAATACGACCGTTAAGCAGGCGACAGAGCAGACTAGAAGGGAATTTCAGGGTATAATAGACGAACTTAATGACAAAATTTCGGCACTTCTACCTATTTCGACGGTAGAGGAATATAAGGATATCGAAATCGTGGACGGTGTTTCGTGCGATGAATCTCTCGACATAGTCAAATCTATACCTGAGTTTTCTGGTGATGTTCATAAATACTAGGTAACGCCGATAATGTTTTGAGTGCTTACAATATAGTTTTGAATTTTAATGCTATACTCTCGAGATTAGACTTCGCAAACTCTGATAAAAAATCCATATTTGCATTTGAGCAAGAATTATCTACCCTAAGGCAGGGTAACAAATCTACAACGCATTTTTACAACGATGTAGAGAAAAACTTGGTCTCTATTATAAACAAGGTAATAATGTCTAATGACGAAAATACCCCATTGATTCAGTCGCTTAATCGAAAATATCGGATGGATGCTTTACGAGTATTCGTATCTGGACTTCGAAAACCGCTCTGCGATCACTGTCATGTCAACCTAATGATTTGCCCACTGCATTGGCACTGGCACAGGAATTAGAAGCAAATCAAAGTAGATGCCAATTCGCTACAATTTAATTGATTTATGTTTAATTGATTAAACAGAGCTCAGCAAAATCAATTGGAGCAACCTCATCAACGATTTACACCTTTAAGTACTTCACCCCCCGTTAATCAAACAACTGAACATTATTTTAGAAAATTCGCAGATAATTCAACTTTCAATAAAATGCAGAAACCAATAAATCCTAGACAACAGTTTTTTCCCAATCTCGCCCATATTCCTCAATAAATGTTCAACCACCAAATACGCAGAACAACGGATTTCAACCTCGTTCAAATGCTCTTGATACAGACGTTAGTTTGCGTACGGTTAGATCTAACAACACTCGCAGAGGTAATTTTAACGCAGGCAGACAGAATTTCCAGAAAATGCAATCAATAAACAATATGAGTCCTAGCACCCATACAAAATATGTTCAAAAAGATGATCAAACTTACCAATGTACCCCTTTTGAAGATGAAATTAATTTTTTTAGGGGAACCTCAGTTCTTCCCTACAACGAGCGATCAATAGGAGGAGAAAATATAAAGCTTTTGGTTGAAGTACCCCCTCAACTAAAAGTTACATAATGTATTTGCCAAATTTGAAATGTGTAAAAAAACTCTCAAAATTCTTTTTTATAAAATCTATCCATGGTGTTAGTATGATTGATCACGCAACTCTTGTAAATTTGTTTGGCAGAACCGAAACTTTTTATTTACTGCAAAAGATACCAGTATTCCATGGTATTCTAGGATTTGACTTTTTTTAAAAAATCAATGGTGTGATCGATACTGGAAGTAATAAATTAATTTTCGAAGAGGAAACTGCACAACTGAAGTACTTACATTTGGATTCACTCAATAATTTGTCATTTGAAAACATTCCAAAAGATATTGAAGAAGAGTTTTATGCAATGATGAGTAAAAATCCAGCAGTCTTTGCTAATCCAAATACGGCCCTACCCTATAATACCAACATTTCCGCAACAATTAGAACAAAAGACGAGGAGCCAGTCTATTCAAGATACCAAACATACCCATTATCCATGATTGACTTTGTAAACGAATATGGTAAACCAAATAAACGTCTTGTTATAGATTTTACAAAGCTCAATTCTAAAACCATTTGTGACAAATATCCTATTCCAGATCCTTCAATTATTTGGCTAATTTTGGTAGATCAAAATTTTTTTCAACTTTGGATTTAAAAAGCCGCTTTCACCAAATAAGATATAATAAGCGTTAATAATGGTAAATACGAATTTTGCCGTCTTCCATTCGGATTAAAAAATGCTCCTAGCATCTTTCAGTGGGCTATTGACCACATCTTATGTGACGAAATAGGAAAAACATGCTATGTATACATAGATGATATTATTATATTTTCCGATTCAGAGCCGAAACATATTTATGATATCAACAGAATTTTAAACAAGCTGTTTAAGGCAAATATGCGAGCCTTTTTGGAAAAATCCAAATTTTTTAAAACTTCCGTAGAATATTTAGGATTTATCGAGTCTACCAAGTGTATAAAAACATGCCCAAGTGAAATTGAAACAATAATTAATTATGAAAAGCCTTCTACACTTAGAGGTCTCAAATCCTTCTTAGGCCTTGCCGGATATTATCGAAGATTTGTAAGAGATTACGCGTCCATAGCAAAACCTTTGACTAAATATTTCCGCGTTGAAAATGGTCGGAACTCGACAATATAGGTCAATAAGGATCGAAATGGACGATGAAGCTTTAGCTGTTTTTGAGAAATTAAAGATATTATTAGCTTCTGAGGATATTCTACTTCTATACCCCGATTTCGAAAAGCCATTTGACCTCACAACGGATGCATCCTCTCACGCAATTGGTGCAGTGCTTTCTCAAAATGGGCGTTCTATAACGATGATTTCACGAACTTTGTCCCCCGCAGAGCAGAATTACGCTACAAATGAGCGGGAACTTTTAGCGATTGTTTGGACGTTAAAAACCTTAAGGCATTATCTTTGCGGGGTAAAGAATTTGAACATAACAACCGATCATCAGTCGTTGACATTTTCTATTTCTGAAAGAAACCCTAATTCAAAAATTAAGCGCTGGAAGGCATTTATAGAAGAATATTCGCCAACATACTTCTATAAACCAGGAAAGGAAAATATCGTTACAGACGCATTGTCCAGACTCAGACAACAGATACAACATCCTCTACATCAATGCAAGCCTGCACTAGTGAAGTTTCTTCTTCAGAAGTCATTATAAGTGTCGTAAACCCAATTAATTGTTTTAGGAATCAAATTATCCTCACACCAGCTAACTATGTGAAAAAGGAAACGAAAATTATCTTTAAAAATCATATTCGGCATAATATTGCATACAAGGCTACTAAAGATATAATCAATTTAATTCATGCTGCTGTAAATCCATTAGTTGTTAATACAATTTATTGTGACTTGCATGTCTTAGCGCAAATTCAACATTTTCTGGTAAGCAACTATCCCTCAGTGAAATTTCGTCATACCGAAAAATTAGTAACAGATGTTTTTAACCCAAATGACCAACTGGAAATACTTCACAACGAGCATAACAGTGCAAATCGTTCTTTGAAAGAAAATATTCAACAAATTATACTTGATTACTATTTTCCTGATATAAGAAAAAAATTGAACCATATAATATCTTCGTCGAAATATTCTAAGCAATATAATATCAATATAATATCTGAAACGCCAATACCAACTGCCATTAGAGAAATCTTGCAAGTGGATATTTACAACACCAAGAAAAAAATTTTTTAACATGCCTAGACAAATTTTCCAAGTTTGCTGTCGTTAAGCCCATAAATTCGAGAGCTATCGTTGACGTCAAACCAGCACTTCTGAAAGTATTAAATTTTTTTGGGAACACCAAAACCGTTGTGTGCGAATAACGAAAAATCCCTCAATACAGAAACAATAAAAACCATCATAAAGAACACTTTGGAGCAGATATTACAATATCTGCCACTTCACAGATAAATCTAATGGCCAAATTGAGCATTCATAGCACGTTAACGGAGATTGCAAGGTGCCTCAAATTAGACAACAGCTCATCGGATCCACTAAACTTGTATTACTTGCTACATCAAAATACAACAGGATATATTCACTCTACCACCGGAATGAGACCGAAGATGTTATTGAAAATATTCCTGAAAACCTAAGGAAAGAATATGTTCCAGGATTATTGACAAAAACAAAAATTTGACTTAGACTACCATAACAAGGACAGGGTTGGTAACAGATACAGTGCTGGTGATGGGGTTTATGTTAAGGTTAACAAATTCAGCAAAGCTTATGTTGAGAAAATAGTCCAGGATGGCAGAGTAGTTCATAAGGACAACATCAAGTTTCTTGTTACAACCCAATGATATTTTTTTAGTTCTTAGTTATTTTAATATTTGACATGTTTTCTTTAAATTCCTCAGGAACCCTCAATAATTAAGTTGAATTTTGTATTTGTATTTTATCGAAAGAATCTTATATTTACTTTACTTAGGTTAAGAACTATTAAAGAATTGTAAAGCCGAAAAAAGGAAAATTTTTTTTCTTTTTACTCTTATTGTTTTATTTATGATAACCATACACACGTGGGCGTTTGAATCTTAAAGGCGGGAGTAGTTAATATACTACGTGATTGTTATTTCTTAATTTTTATATTTAACTTTTTAGTTTTAAGGATTAGGTTTAATTAATTCTAGGTACATATAATAAAATTATAATAGATTAATTATAATAGATTTAATTTTAATAGATTAATTTTCATATGAGCCTACGTAGTAGGTTAATCAAGTTATAATTATTAAGTTTGTGATGAATTATAATGATAATAATTTTAATACTAGCAAAGATAATGATAATTAAGTTAGACTAAGAAAAATACATTTTCCGATAATAAATTATTCAATACCGTTAGTTCTTTACAATTTTTAAAAGTAAAAAAATAATATAAATTATACCAACAACTCATTTCAAAGTCATTTGAAGTCATTCCAACTGGTGACTTTCAATTGATCTTTACATTTATGTTGTTGGTATTCTTTGACATTGAATTATAGTTTTTAAATTTTGTTTTTTTAAATACTTTCTTTTTGTGTTTTTGTAAGTTACTGCTTTTAAAATTCTGATACTGCAAATAATTGATCAGGGTTAAAGAAGTGATTAGAATTAATATATTGCTTTTTTTAAAATTGACTTCAACAAGAGCAGAGCATAGCTCGCACAATATTTAAACAAAGAATTCCAGTTAATTTAAGAATAAAAAATAATAAAATAAAATAAAATACCTATGTGAAAATTAAAAAGTTTAAATAAGGAAAAGATTAATGAAATAAAATTTAACAAGAAATAAAATAAAATAACTTACACATTGATATACTGGTATTTTAATATGACGTTTTTGTTAAGGCTACACCATTAAAGAGTCAATAGTAATAAAAACGGTTCACTTTTGCTCCATAGTGTATTTACACGTCTACTTGCATGTTTAACTGGTGCAGCTTTGGGCACAATCTCTTCGCTGGACCCTTCAGAGGCAAATTATGATAAAGGTATAGCATTACTAAAGAACCGCTTTCACAATAAATTATTTAATTTTCTGTCACACATTTATTTCGGGTGAAAAATGTTGACAAGGGCTCCGCTTCAAGTCTGGGTCAACTGAGCGATAAGCTTAACGCTCATATGAGAGCTCTTGAAACAATATTGCCAAGGAAACACATACATAGCTGATGTCTTGCTGATTACCTAATTAGTTATCTTCAAGCTTGACTTACAATCGCAAACATAATATTAAGATGGGTTGCAAATTAAAGAGAGATGTTTTGAACCGTGTCCTTCAAACCTACTAGACTACGGCGACTTACAGCATCCGACTTACATCCAAAGCATCATTTCTGGAATGAGGTATTGCATGCTCTAAAATATTGAGTGTCCGCTCACAACACATACGCCATATCAATAGGTGAGGAAAAAATCTATTGGTCAGGGACGAAATGTACTTCTGACTTCAGGCACAACACAAGTTTTCTCCTTTTGTAACGCGAGAGATCATTTCAATAATAGGTCCTCTCGTTTCTCAAATCGTTCGCCAATCCTGCGCTTTAAGCAAAACCATTGAACTTATGCGTTAATTATCTGAGAAAAGGACATCGCCTTTGGAAATGTAAATCGGAATCTTGTCGCCACTGTTCAATGAAGCATCACTCACTATTACACATGGAAAATAGCACGATATCATTGTCCTACACTCTACGTTAAAATCAAAGGAAATGCCTAATAAATAAATCACTCAATCTGGGCTTGTTTCGACATCCTCATTCCATGCCACCCCTGAAGTTCTAGAACCTCTAAATGGTAGCAATGTGTTACTAAATTAAATTTGGAATTCTCGTGCCTGGTCGTACCATTCATGATTCAACTTCGCAACTGAATTTTGTTACAACTCGATTTGCAAAACAATTGCAGCTCAAAATTAAGCTATCGTACATTTCAATTTTAGGCATAGGAGATGGAAATCGTATAGCAGATAAATCGGTAAATATTGTGTTCAAGTCTTTTAATGATAATCACTACTATCACTTTATAACAACCGATTTCGAAGCAAATTCTAAATTTCAGGAAATATACGGCTATCTGATACAGAATTTAAGTACACATGAATTAGGGGCTCATGCAAACTAGCCCGTAGACGTTTTTTAAGTCTCGAGAGAAATTAAGTAAGTATCCAAATATCAAGAAACAGTATAGCGCCTTTATAAAGGAATATGCTGATTTAAAACATATGTCTCTTGTCACAACTATGCCTAATGTCCTGCGCACACATGCCTATGTGCTGCGCACACAAGAAAGATAGTACTACTACTAAACTGCTGGTGGTATTTGATGGATCCGCCAAGGTGCTTCACTAAACGAAATTTTGTACGCGGGACCAACTATACAAACGAAAGTTATTTACTACTCTACTTCAATTTTGTTTTTTAATGTTACGCTAAGCGGAGACATATGTAAAATTTATAGCTGTGCTCGTGCTACGTGTCCGGATGAATTTCTCCAGTGTATATTGATGAAAAATAACGTTAATAAAGAAATGAAAAATAGTTTATAAATTTTTATATCCTCGATTTTCACTGCAGATTCGACGATACAAATACATGGATTTTGTGACATTAACTTGTCTACTTATGGTGTTTGTACTTATGTAAGATCGGTATAAAGAAAAAACATCGAGGTCAATTTGTTATTCTCTAAATACTATAGAGGCCCTCACAATTCATAAACTAGTATTATCGGACGCATTACATCGAATTCGATTCTACTGTCCTGGCTGCATGAAGATAATTTGTCATTGAAGAGTCTCTGTCTTTGTTGCTAACAGGGTAAGTCGAGTACTAAATTTTATTAACTGTATATCATGGCATCATGTTGCATGTCATACCCTGCGGATATTTTATCAAAAGACGCTACTCCAGAGGAGATTATAAATTCAAATCTTTGGAAAGAAAAATTGGCAAAAATTTAGCAAATGCTTTAAATTTCTTAACGGGGATTATTGAACGTCGTTAAATCGTTCTAGTCACGACATTTGAGACTGATGTTTCAATAAATTGTAAATATTACAATTCATTTCCTAAGAACTTTCGCATAAAACTTTTAAGTGTAAAAAAGGTTTAAAATGTCATGGAGAATTGACACCAAAAAAAATAAAAATGGGTACCCAAATTTTAATTTGTTATATACAACTAATACATTTCACAACAAAATATAAATCCTTAACAACAAATAGAAATGTATCACTATTCACTGACGTAGTGGACGTTTACAAAACTCATTTTTAAATTTTGATGTGATAATTCTGCCGAAACATCACCCCCTCTAGGCATCAGTTGTTTTATATTATATCAAAGCCTATAGCATGCTGGACCGCAATGTTTATTAGTAAATATTCGGGACCAGGCGCATTACGGATAATCTATTTTCATGGTTAATCGAATAACAAGATCTAACCACCCGCACTTCTCAAATTTCAGAATTAAACTAACCACTTGTAAATGCATCCGACTCATCGTATGCTAACCAGGGAATTCTTCGTTTTCATGTTTATTATATTGTATGTATGAATTTTAAGTTAAAAAAAATTATGCTATCACGGATAATAGAGGTAATCAAGGTTAATAGAAGTAAACAATTTGAAAACGTTGCAAACAACGGTTAATCGGGTTTACTGGTTAACCGCATCACGGACAATCGAGACCTGACTGCATATAAAATACAATTATTCGCTAAAGCAATATAAAACATCTTAGTGAATCAGTTTAATTCAAGCTGTTCCTTTGGGAAAACGTAAATTCATTTAGAGGTAGTGTTTTTCAAAGCTATATTAATAAAATATTGCGTTTTTTCTATAGTTAATTTTATATACCATTAATACATCTAGTGAATGACTTATCTGAATTTGAGGAAGACACAATGTCAGTTCACTCAAGGAAAATTTGTCATTATCGGAAAACCATTTGTAGTAAAAATATTTGGAAACACCAAAGATCGGGATCGGATTGAACCACTTTATATGAAAATCCTTGAATGTTTGCAATCATTAACAATCAAGAATTTTTAACATACAAAAATTTCTCTAAAAACTATATACCTTCACTAAACTCTGAATCAAAAGTTAAATATTCTAACTTTAAAATCTTAATTTGTAATCTATATATTCAATTGCTTATTAATATATGTACATATATTAAATTGTTCTATTGCATTATTTATAATACCCACAACATGCACTTACCCAATATATAAAATACAATTAACGTATAATTACAACTACCACGTCAAAATTTTCTATTAATTCTAATTATTTCTAAACAACCTATTTCTATATCTAATCATTTATTTCTTATAAAAAATTAACAAACAAGCCGGCATTGATTGTAAAACGACTCTATGAAACGAAGCTGAGGGCTTACGCATCGTTGAAATCGAGAACCCTGTAAGTTAAAAACCAGTATTATTATTATTTAATTCACATTCATTTATTATTTAACTATTTGTGTCTCCAAATATACCAGTGCCTAAATATACTATGTCTAAAAGCTTAAAAAAATACGTGTAAAGATATATTAAAAAAAGTACCATATACCGTACTATTACTTTTGTACCATCCCTGATATATATATTATTATATATATATTATATATATTATATATAATATATATTATATATAAATATTATATAGTACAATAATTACAAAAGAGCAAATCAAGATGATTCTCTCATTGAATTCTTAACTCTTACACTTGCGTTTGTTTTTTTATTTTTATATGCTAAATTTCTCTTTTGTAATAAGAAGTTTAGTAATTACTGATCATTTGTAATGATAACATGTAATGATATTAATGTCATGCTAATAAGTTTTTTTTTAATTTCAAATTTTCCATAACATAAAATATTTATATTTTTATAAAAATTTTTTTGGACTATTATTGTTAATATAACCAGATGTTCCTAATATGAAGAAAACGTAAATAATTTTTTTTGGTAGGTAGAACTTCATAGGCGCAGGTACGGTTTAGTCCTTTTAGGGGTTTTTGTAACAAATTTTACCTAATTCGAAAATATTGGTAGTGTGGGTTCAGGGACGTAGCACAACAACAACGCTACTTGAGAAAAAATTTAACGACGAGTCATGTGTGTATTGTTTTTTTTTTTTTTGTTGACCAAAATGAGGCATTTAAATCGTACGTAATTTTTTGCTGGTTTTGTTGCAGGAAATTGGTCTCGCGGAACAAGACCCCCTTCCATATCTCACGATCTATCTAGCTATCAAATAAATGCGTATCGTTCCAAAGTTAGTCCATGAAAATCAATTTCCTGGGAAACTGAAGAAAAATTTCTACTTCATTTTTTTTTGTTTACAATAAAGCGAATAATTAAAGCGTATAATTCCACCAAAGCAGCAGCTGTTCTTTGTGATGGCAGCTTCTTGACGTAAAGCTTTCGTATTGTCCTAGAACAAGAAGTAACACATTGTACTATGGAAATAAAAATTCGTATTTATGATTTATATGGTGATTGCATTGCAGTGAAGGCAAAAATGAATAAGCTGGAAAAAATAGGGTCAAACAAATTTTTTTTGAAAAAAGAGGCAATGGAATAGGTTGTACCTGAAATATAGGGATGTGAATTTTGAGGGCCAAGGTTGAGGGGAAGGTGTTTTCCCCCTTAGAGGTTTGGTGGGTCAGTTGATAGCGAACAGTTCCTTTTATTACGCTTATTCGAGCAAGATTTATAGTCCGGAGATATTGGGGTTTTAGTAAATTGTTCAGTGGCCTTTGTTATTATTATTAATATCTATTTACAGTACAGTTTACTTATATTTGCTTCACCAACAATATTTAAAAATACATATATTACAGATGAATATGTGGAATATAACATTATCTACTCAAAACAATAAACAACTGTTTTGGTTTTTAAGAGTACAGTGTGTGTGCAAAAGCAAATGCTTTTGTTTTGACAATACTTTAAGTTACATTCTTGCACACCTATAGAACGAAAGTCATCAAATTGGTAGTTTTTGGTGAAAACTCACTTAATTAGCATACTTCATATATCAAACTTTGTATCAATAAGTTTTGACAAGAATTCTTCGGAATTGTGTTTCTGAAATATAATTTGTTCTGCGGAAATTGATGACAAAAGTTTATTCCATTTATTGATGACAGAGTCAGTTTGCCTGTTGTTACTAGAGCTGCTTCTACCATGCTAAATTAAATCCAAAAGGCTTTCTTTAATTCTACATTAATAAATTTGAAGGATCTGAATTAAATATACTTAATTTAATATTGAATTTTAATTTTGGTTTAATATGTTTTTTATTACAATACAGCTTCCATCTAATACAACGGCCACTAATACTGGAATTAACAACGGTGTTGCATACTTACTTAAAATAAGTTGAGACGGAAATTACTTTTTGTTTCATGTCGCCACCATATTAGTGAATTGTTAATAAAGTCAGTGTTTTAGCTAAATTTTGGAAAAACTTTCGAAACAGAAGTTTTTCTTTTTAACCGATTTGCCAAATTTTGCAAACATATTACAGCTATCAACTTCAAAACAGTACTTTGGACGAAGAAGTTCTACAAAATTTAACACCTATACAAGAGGAATTTCTTGAAGAATTTTTTCTTAAATGCGTTAAAATATCGTTACGTGCATGCTGACTACAGAGAACTCCTACAGTTTATAATTTATTTTATTAGACGGTATGTTCCAGATTTTGTAAATTTTATCTGGCGCAATATGACACGCACGAAATATGTCAAAATCTATCTATTGTTTAAAAATTTGTTTGTTTCGCGAGCAATTCAAAATGTCAGCAGCGAAAAATTCTTCGCAATATTTATTTATTTTTAATAATTACACTATGCGACAAAATATAAAAAATTAAATACATCCAAGCAACTACCTAGTCTAAGTCGTTCAGTTAGTTGTCAGCTCAAAAATATTCTATTCATATTTCTCGAACCCTCCAAACTTGTTTTATTTGACAAAAACGGTTTTTAGATTTTATGCACATATTTATTAACTACACAAACATTTCTAAAGCGATGTACAAAATTTAAACTTTCTTAGTAAGGGAAGGTATGGGCCTTTAAAACAGTATACATATATATATTATTCGACTTAAAGTTCTATGAGGTTTGATGAGGTAACCTTGGCAAATGCGCATTTTTTATGTTTTTTCAAGTTTGTCTATTCATAGTATCAAACTTTAATTAGAAAATATAAAATAAGTGGTGACATTCTTAAAGTGAATTCTCTTGTAAAGAGATTGACACTTTGTTTGATGAAATCGAACAAAAATTACTGTAGTTATTGTATGAGAGTAAAGAATCGTGTTATATTTTTTATATATATCATCTTATCAAAAGAACTTTAAATTGAAAATTTTCAAGCTTTTTGGTGTATCTTAATTGTTTATCGGAAAATGTATCAATTTTACGTATGAGCGAGTAAACGATGCAGCAAAGCCAGTACCAAAATTTATAGCAAAATTTAACCGTTCTTTGACCTACCCAGATGAAGATATGCAGGTCCTTCTTTAAGTTGTTGAACACTGTTGGCAATTATATCCATTTCATAATAAATTCACTCTAAATTATTAATTACAAAAACCACACTGTTAGTTTCATTGATCCAGTTTCTATAAAAGAAAAACAGTAATATTAAAATTAATGTGATAAAAAGTGTCTTGTAATGTAAAGTTTGCTCAAATAGAAGGGCAGGATCGCCATGTGACAATGGTAATGATAAAAAAAGGTTTGCATATTATTAGAGCGAGCACACCGCTTGGGTGCGGCTAAAAAGCTGCAGTTTGAATGAGAATAAAGAGAAATATACTTTTACAGAAATATACTTTTACAGCCGTCATTGTTTTCTTTATTCTGTTTTTCTAAATCCAATTTACAGCTATTTATATGAATTTTTTAAGTCTAAAATCTTAACATATTTATTCTTATGATCTAATTCTAAATTCTTATTTGTTTATACATATTTAACATATTTATTTTTACGACCTACTTCAATTTCTGATTTGTTTATGCTTAACCTAGTGTGCTAGAGTAACAAGTGTTATTTGTTCAATTTGATTCCTCGTGCCATCACAATTTATAGGTCATTGAGAATTATTGTTTATGTTATAGTTTTTATCAATTGCATTTATAAGTGGCGTAAACATGACCAGAGACAACAGTGGATAAGTGGATAGAACACACTACACCTCCACTCTTAAGAAAAATCTATACAACTCAAATTGTATGATTGTTTTATAATAATAAATGCTTATTATAATATATATTATTTGATACTATTATGAATTCTAAATTTAAGTTTAGTGTATATTATTAAATTATTTTTAGTGTTCATAAGAATTATTTATATTAATATTTTTTTATACTTTATATTTTTTGGTCTGTTATGAATTGCTTTAATATTTGTTTTTATCTTAATTAATACATTTGAATCAGCTATATCTCTTACTTCATATGGTGGTTCATATTTTCTTCTATTTCTATTACTTTTAGTTCTATGTTATTCATGTTATTTAATGAGTCTATACTTGTTTTGTGTTTTACAGTTTCTATTAAATTCTTGGCATTTTCCAAAGAATGTTTTAGTCTAGCCTTGTCTTCATTAGTATAATTTTCAAAATTGTAAATTTTAGGATGATTCATGCCTTCATATATAGACAAACTTGGTAATTTTCCAAAAACGAGTTCAAAAGGCGAATATTCAGTATCAACATGTGGAGTTATATTGTACGCAAAAGTGTAGTAAGGCATCCATTTATCCCAATTGTCGTTTTGTACAAATGACAAAAAGTATTCATTAAGAACCCTATGATATCTCTCCACTGTACCAAATGCCTCATGATGATACGGTGTGGAAAAAATTTGTTCAATTTTTAATAACTCACATATCTCCCTTAACAACTCATTTCTAAATTCTGTACTGTTATCTGATTTTAGTGTGTCAAATAAACCATATTTAAATATTAAATTCTCTACTAGTGCTTTGGCTATTGTTTTTGCTTCTTTCGTCTCTATAGGACATGCAACTACGTATTTCGTTAATTCGCATTGCATAGTTAAAATATATCTAAAATTGTTTATTGGACGTAAAGGACCTACAGTGTCAATTACTATAGTCTCGAAACTATTTATTAAATTATCTGTAACCTTTAATTGTTCCTTCGTATGTTTAGTCTGTTTATTACGTTTGCATAAGTCACATTTAGAAACATATTCTTTCACATTTTTGTTCATATTCTTCCATTCATTTCTTCACTCTGAAATGTCCTCCTTGGGGTGTATCGTGGTATAAATTTATCAGTTCTTGTCTTTTATTTTCATTTGTTATATTCTGAAATTTTCTGTATATAATTATGTCATCTTTATTATTTTTGTTTGCTACGTTATATTTGGCCTTAAATTCATCCGCGGGTATTATATCAAATATTGCATCATTTCTCTCGATTTCAAATTTCTTATTTCTTGTATTTTTTAAATATGTTGGTAGTTTCTCCAAAAGAGAACCTAAATACTTTGGACTATCGCTTCATCTAACACGTGTTTCATTGTTCATTTTATAATATTCTACTATATGTTTATATAATTCTTTTATATCATTTTCTGGCCTTTTTTCTAATACAAATTTTAATTTCGTTGTGCGCTTTATATCATTTATTGACGTGCAATACCACATATGGAGTTAATCAGTCTCCTTATGAGATTCACTCATAACATTTTTATCCTTTATAATATTCTTTTCTGATGACTTTTTACTTATACCTCTTGTAACTAGTAGTGTTTTCATTAATTTTTCGTCATTTTTTCAATGGTATCATACTCTTTAGTGTATCGGAATTAGTTTCTATCCTTGACAATGCATCGGCATTAGTGTTATTTATTCCTCTCTTGTATATTATTTCAAAATCGTAGTCAGAAAGTTCCAGTCTTATCCTTGTTAACTTAGAGTTCGGGATTTTATGAGAAAATAGTGAAATCAAAGGCCTATGATCTGTCAAAACTGTGAATTTTCTGCAATATAAATACGGTCTAAAGAACGGTATGCCCTAATATATGCCTAACAATTCTTTCTCAATGACTGGTTTAATCTTTTCGTGTTTGCATAAAGATCTACTTGCTGCCATCAAAATGAATGTCTTGTCAAAGTCTGGATATTTCAAAATAGGGTTTTCAATAAGTTTGTTCTTCAGTATTTCAAACGCATTTTGACATTCTTCCGTCCATTCAAATTTTGTTCCTTTTTTTTAACAAATCATTCAAACAATTTTCAATATTTGCAAAATCCTTGATGATTCTCCTATAATAGTTACAAAATGCTATAAATCTTCTTACGTCATCAGTATTCCTAGGAGTAAAATACTTGGTAATTACGCCATATTTGCTTGAGTTTGATTTAATACCATTTGATGTTATCAAATGCCCCAAATATGTACCTTCTGATTTCAAACAATAGCGTTGGCTTGCATTCAATTTTAGATTATATCTAGATAATCTATCGAAAACATTGCTTAAATTATCGTTGTGATGTTTCAAACTACATCCAAAAACTATTATATCAACGTACAAGAATGCTTCTGATTCTAGTCTAGCGAGTGCTATCGATGACATCCTCTGAAAACTATTTGAAGATATCTTTGGTCCAAAAGGTAATCTCGTATATTGGTAATTACCATTAGCTGTTAAAAATGCTGTAAATGGTCTGGACTGTTGATCGAGCTCAATTTGATGAAAGGAACTTGTATTGTCTAGTTTGGAAAAATATTTAACTTTTCCCAGTCTATCTAGAACGTCATCCAATCGTGTTAGTGGACATTTGTCATTAACTATTTTTTCATTAAGTTTCCTAAAGTCAACGACTAGTCTTCATTTTTTTATATTTTTTTATATCACTTTGCCCCTTCTTAGGTACCAATCAGACCGGAGCGTTGTAAGGACTTGTGGATGGCTTTATTATTTTTTGTTTCAATCAACTTTTTACTTAGTTATTTATTTCCTCTGTATGCGTTTGTGGTAATCGATAGTTCTTTATATAAACTGGATTTTTGTCATTTAATTGAATAGTCTGATTGTAAAAATTATTCGTTGTCAGGTTCTCACCTTCTAAATGAAATATATGTTGGTATTTTCTTAATATCCCTAACAATTCCTTCCTTGTTTTCTCGTCATCCTCCTCCACATTGCATTCATTTAATACTCTTTTAAATCTTTCCCCATATTTCGCATCTGTTTTGTCATGACTTGTTTTGTATATATCAAAATTTCTTAAAGGTATTGTCTCTACTTTCAAATTTTCTAATTTTATCAGTAACGTTTAATAAATTTATGTGTTTGTATCTATCTTTAGGAATTATGGAATTTGCCTAAAATACACCTTTCCCAATTCCACGGTTGCTTACTACACCATCATCATCAATATCTATTTGTAAAGGTATAATTATTTCGCTTCTTGGAAAAATTCTTATTACATTTATCTCAAATGTGTCGTTGTGAATAGGTAATATCAAAGTCTCATGTCTTGCATTGATAGTTAATGTGAATGTTTCATAGTCTATATTGCAATTGTACTTCAATAAAAAATCTCGTTCAAGTTTACCGTCAGTGTGGATGTGGATAGGAAAATTTTCATGTACTAATTGTATTTTATGTTTAAGTAATGCAGCGTTTATCTGTATATTTATGTTGGTGGAACCCAAAGGATTTTATTTTTTCTTTTGTAATCCCTGTTAAACAGCAAAAGTCATCTGGACCTTCATAATAATAATAATAATAATAATAATAAGTAATAATAAGACGTAATAATAAGACGTAATAAGTCTTCTTTGCATAGTGAGATATCGGCACGTGTGCCTATTAAAAATGTTAGAGCACGGTATGTATCTTTTATATTTAATTTCACATAATTTTTTAGATCCGATGAAATGCTAAATACTGCTTTTAAAGTAACTGATTTTGTTCTGGAGGACCTCGGTATTCTATGGTCTCCGGACTAGGGAAGTTCCCTGGTTTTTCTCCATAAGTCTTATGTTCTGGTTTCTGTTACTATTGTAGTAGTTATTATTAACGTTTCTCTTGCGATTATTAGCGTTACGATTACCATTATTAGTGTTCCCGTTTCGGTAACTATTACCATTATTGTGGGCATTACCATCATAATTATTGTTATAGTTATTGCCTCTATTGTTATTATAATTGTTATAGTTTTTGTGGTTCTGATTATTATAATTGTTTGTCCTGTTATTATTTCTTCTATTGTCATTTCTGTTGTAATTTTTTTGATAATTGCTATTATTGTGTTTATTGTTCAACCTATTAGTAGAGTGGTTGTTATTCCTGTATTTCTGTAATTATTTCTGTTTGCTGTTGTCTGGAACATTATTTGATTTTGTCTCATATCTGTTGATGCTTCCATGGCTATGTCAATGGCTTCGTTGAGAGTCTTTACTCTACTGGCATTTATTGTCCTAACAATTTCTCGGTTTTTAAGTCCGTTATTGAAAGAATTAAATGCAATTATGGCATTAGTTTTACTGATCGCTTCTTTATTGTTTTCTTCAAGTAGACTTATCTGGATCTCATTTAATTCCGCGGTCAGTGCTTCTATTTTACCATCAAATTTTCTGATAGCGTCTAATTGAGTAATCTTTGTTAGTTCGTTTAGAATGACACTTGGTGACTTCTTTGTTTCAGAAGTCTCTTTTAAAGTTGAGATTAAGGGTATGGCTAAAAAGCCGCAGTTTGAATGAGAATAAAGAGAAATATACTTTTACAGAAATATACTTTTACAGCCGTCTTGTTCATTGTTTTCTTTATTCTGTTTTTCTAAATCCAATTTACAGCTATTTATATGAATTTTTTAAGTCTAAAATCTTAACATATTTATTCTTATGATCTAATTCTAAATTCTTATTTGTTTATACTAATTTAACATATTTACTTTTACGACCTACTTCAATTTTCTATTTGTTTATACTTAACCTAGTGTGCTAGAGTAACAAGTGTTATTTGTGCAATTTGATTCCTAGTGCCGTCACAATTTATAGGTCATTGAGAATTATTGTTTATGTTATAGTTTTTGTTTATGAAACTATCAATTACATTTTTAAGTGGCATAAACATGACTACGCACAACAGTGGATAACTGTGTGATATAGAACACACTACATTAAAAACATGTTCTGCATTTTTTTGCCTATTTTGTTTATTGTAATAAATAAAAAATAAACTAATCGAATTCATCAGCAATTGCCTTAGCTAGCCTTCCTACGGTAATCTCTTCATATATTTGTAGAAGTAGTGTAAACTTCTTTTACTTTATTTTGAATGGTGGCAGCGGTTGCAGCGCTAATATGCACGGCAAGTCTTGCTGAAAATTTGTATTTGTTCATATTCTCGAAGATATTCACATTATCGGAGATGTTTTGGCCGTCCATTGTGTAACTTACTTCAACATCGTAGACTTCTGATTCATCAGCAAAATTTTTTTACCAAACGAATTTTGCTTACGTGAACCGCAAAGAAAACTTGTAAAAGTAAACTTAAAAATTGATAATAAAAAATAATAATATTTTAGTAGAGAATTTATTAAAATATTATTTTATTTTTTCAATGAATTATAATTTTTAATTATAAATTGAAATAAAAAAAGAATAAATAGAACTAAATCCTGTTTATTTCTAAATTTGTGCACTTTGGGTCAAGCCCGGCACCGTCGGATCGGTCTAAGAAATTTATGAAATCAAACCTAATCTTTTGGACTGCGCACCCATTAGGAATTACCAAAAAAATTTCGAGTATTTTATAGCAATATATATAGCAATCTCTGAAAAGTAGAATCCATAGGTGTACATAGAAATGATTATTTTAAGGGCAACGCCACAAGTGACAATGCTACTGTTAGGTATTTAGGATAATTACTATTTTTAATAGCAGCAATGAGAGAAGTAGTGCTGACAAACACTGTATTTATGGTGGCAATACAATAACATGTATGAAAAATAGGTTTCAAAGAGGCGATAAATTAAACCATTAAAAAGGCGCAAATACATTTTAGCGGCACCATTGATAAAGAATAAATAAATGATTTATTTTTTATTTGTTTTATATATGTTTTGCTGCTACTGCCTTTATTATAAATACTGCGCAGGCAGCTTACCTGAGATGGCAATTGCAAAATTGCTGTATCTCAAATGTTGCGTCTATTGTGTTTATATCCTTTTTACGTCTTTATAACAAATACGATATATCAGTAACTTCCTGCGAGTTGAATTCACAATCGAAAAAGATTTTCGTGGAAATCAAAATTTATTTTGGCGTGCTTTGGTAATGTTTGATGGAGGCTAACAAAATCAACGCTGGTATTGACGGAATAAATGCGTGATTGAAGCTATAAAATATTGATTATGAATAGCAACCGATCTTCAGTTGCATTGTCAACTGCCAACCATAAATTTTTAGTTGCTAAAAATCTTTTTTATAACGTAAGTTTTAAAGCTTAGCAATTTCTACGATTTGTTCAACAGTTGCAACATTTTCAAAGCAATTCCTTTTATTTGGTAGTACAAATAAATATAATGTTTTCATATAATCCTATGAAATTTTTGCATATGCACACAAAAAAAAAGTAGATGAACAAATTGGAAAAGTTTATCAAATACTCAACAGCAATTTAAATATTATATTTGATCGAGGAAAACGTCTATATTCGCAGGAAAAAATGAGAACCGAAGTGATTCTAATTGAGAATATATGAAGGTACTGTGGAGAATTCAGAAGACGTAGCAAAATGTCCAAGGAAATTTTTGATTTCTCCTGATATGGCTTATTGGCGCCCGCATAATTTACAATCGAGAATTTAATCATTATGCTTCGTAATGTTAATCTATCAAAATTATGGAACGGCAGAATACTTGCGGACAAAAACATATTTATTTTTGTAAGTGAAGCAACAATTTTAAATTAGAATTTCAACAATTGCAATCTTTGCAATTGTTTCTCTCTGTTCTCTTCATTTGGAACAGGAAGTTATCAAGGGCAGTTGGTGGAAGTTTGTGGTATCAAAATTACAGTTTCCGTATTTCACACGGTCAACTGTATGTTGCATCTGCCTGTATTGGGAAGTCGTCGTCTTTGTCCATATTTTTACGATCTTGATGCTCTTTTTGAGTAAAATGTCACTTTTTTCTAGAAGATTTCTTCTTTCATAAAAACTACGTAAATGAAAAGAATTTCTATATTGCAAAAATATTAATAAAATTCTATCTTCATTTTATTTACCATTTATTAGTGTTCACATTCAGGATCATTTTTGTACCTAATAGGCTTAGTAGTAATCATTCAACATATTATAATAGGAACTTAAAACTAATAATTTCAAAATTTGTTAAAATATTTATACAGTTCACAGAAGATCATTACATAAATCATTTAATAATCAATATTAAATGTAAAATTAGTAATATAAAGATCGATTCTATATAAAAATATTATTATAATGTAAATTAAATATAAAAATAAATCACTATATTTCTGAGCATGGTTAATACTGAAATCGGTGATATTTATTTTTTTTTTCAAATAATTATTGATATTTGTGCTTGATTTATAAGTATTCAATTTTCTTACGATTTGCTTTAATTGGGCTGTTAAAAAAGCAGTACATTCTTAGAATAATGAAAACAGTCTATGTTTTCGTGTTGCTTTCAAAAGGCCTAAATTAATTTTAAATTATTATAACACTAGTTTAAATATAAACATATAATTTGCTTAAAAATAATCACTAAAAATATCAATACTTGGTATAACAAGTACCTTTAATAATATAAGCCAAATGAAAAAAGAACGAACAAGAAAATGATAAAATGAATAAAAGGAATTTTAATTGAGAAATTATAATTACTCTTATGAGTTGGACTAATTTGTTTACTAATTTCAAGAAAATAGAATCTGCATACTCTGTCTTATTTCTGCACAGCAATATTAAAACTGTTTAAAAATATAACGACTAAAGTTAAAATATTTTTTGCATTATTTCTATTTAATAATATACATGCGTAAAATAATTTAATATTATATTGAAACAGGAATAAAACTCAAGTTTTTAATTAAAAATTTTATTTTTGGTTGCAATAGCAGTCAATAAATTGAAGTAGCTTATATACCTGTGAGTCCACATAGCACAGTGTGAAAATAAAATGTTTGATAGAAAAAGATCGTACAAATATATAATAGTGGCTTATAATGCTCATGTATATTTAATTAAAGTAATTATAAACTAATAAAAGTTAGTAAAATGTTCGTATTTCGTTGTTGCAGTTGACATCACAATTACGCACAAGTTGTATGAAACGTTATATATAATTTAAACTACTAATAAAAAGGAACTCCCGCCCGCCCCAATTAACTCAATTTTATTTGGTTATTTACTACAGTTGATAAAGTTCACTTTGTTTTAAAGTTTCCTGTTGCATTTTTTCACGTAATGATTTGATATCTTCGTCAATTCTTACAATTGCACGCATTTTCTAAAAATAATATTTTATATTCAAATAACACGATAAGCAATTTGATAATGTGATTATTATTATACCAACATTATTTATAATGTACTAACATTATTTTGTATTTTTTACAGAAAATCTTTTATTACTTACTGAAGCAGTATCTCCAGGCGTTTTCTTCCACAGCCAAACCATATAGACTGGTATATAAAGCATAGAAGATAAAGCAGTAAACATACCAAATGTATGGGCCCACCAAGGATAACTGTAATCTAGATATTTAATTGGTGTAAATTGAACAAGATTGAAGAAAAATACACCCTGTAATTAAAAAATAGATTAATTGCGGTTTAGTGCAATGTTTGATAAGTATAAGTTTTTAAAGATTAATGTATTTATCCATATGTTAATTTTTACCTACCACACATATAAGAGGCGTAGTGATACACCAACAGAACTTCCACCATACCATAGGGTAATAGCCGATCATATCTTTTATACCATCATAGAACCGATCTACACCATAACACCATGAAATTGATATGCATTCGAAAAATATTAACCATAATAAGCAGTAACCGCTAACAGCGTACGAGTCAAGTATTTGAAATACGTACATGCCTCCCTACAAATAGACACATGACAGTTAATGATCTAGCTAAATTCTATAAAATTTTAAATTATATTATGAAAAGCACAAGTTTTTAACTTAGAAAAACATATAATAAATCATAAAATCTGTATATCATTGCAGCGATTTGATTACATATTTCACAAAAAGAATTAATAAATTACTTTCAAAAGTTTTTTTTTAAATTGATTGTATTATTTATTTAAAATACATACATATACAGGTAACTCCAGCAAATGTACATAGTTATTTTGGTCCAACAAACCACGTTAGTTTAGCTTACCTGTGAGATGCAAGATAGTCCGACTAAATAGCTAAGAGTACATACAATGGCTATAAAAATTTCTTTTCGTTTCCGTAACAATTGTGGCCATTCATCGATTATGGCTGTTATGAAGCCTTCCATGGTACAGAACTGTGAATCTAATCCAATTAGTAATAGCATGAAGAAGAATAAACAAGACCATAACGACGCTCCCGGTAATTGTAAAACAGCTGACGGATATACCAAAAATGCTAGCCCAGGTCCGGAAGCAGCTACCTCCGATACTGGACGTTGTTGTTCATGTGCCATAAATCCAATCACGGAAAATATTACAAAACCCGCAAACATACTAGTGCTCGAATTTACCGAGCACACAATCAATGCATCTCTAAATAAAATATGTAAAAAAAGGAATTTATTATTTTTGAAACAGGTACATACATAAATACATATGCCATTATTTATAATTTGTTATATATCTATGTGTGGTTCATAGATAGGTACATAAAGCTAATATAAAGTTTATAACATTTAATTAAATTATATATATATATCGTTTTTAATTTAAATTGTCTGATCAATCGAAATTTGCAATATTTCGTTGTTGTTATGATAAAAAAGTGAAAGAAAAACTTAAATTGACAAATTTAATTTATAATATTTTAATTTTTTGGCTGAGTTCTCTGAATATGATGGTGGCAGACATAATAAGGACTAACCAAAATTTCAACATTTCCTGTAATTTACCATTACATAATAAAACAAAATATGCGTTTTAATTTTAAGGCGTTGAGTTTACCTGCATAAGGTATTATAAAATATAACAACCGCAAATTCTTCGTTCAAATTAATAAAATCGGACAAGTCCAAATTAGACTCTACTACTGAATTCCATACTGAAGTCTTAGCTGAAATAATGGAATAATCCTATAGGAAAACTATCAGGAAATTCGAGGCTAAACCTCCTTGGTGGAATACTGAAATTGCGGAAAAAGGCAAGGTTTGCAGGAAGCTATATAATAAGGGCAAAAGAAATAGGTCATATATAAATCTACATATAATAAATATAAAAATTTAATCAGGAAGGAAAAGGACAATCCTGGAAGGATTTCTGCAGCTATGTTGAAAGTTTTTCAGAGATAAGCAGGCGTCGAAAGATTTTATCCAAAAGTCCTACATACCACCTAACATTAAAAAATCTGATGGATCCTGGACTACCTATAGCAAAGACACATTAAGAACACATTTTACCTATCATAGAGGGCTTAAATACAGATGAATATGACTTATTGAATATACCGATCTCAGAACATCGCATTAGATAGGCAATAAAAAGCTTCCATGCCTTTGAATTTCCGGGTCAACATGTTATGGCTTATGATAGCCTTCAGGGTATGTTTTCGACTATCTCATGTTCCATTTAACTCGATGCTGTAAAAATTGTTTTATTCCCAAGGGGAAATAAATTATTCACATTAATGTTAAAGATTTAGGCCCAAGAGCCTTTTTTATTTTTACTTAAGACGCTTGGGAGAATCATCGACGTCTATATCGGATCATCACCACAATACGCCCACACGAAGGGTGAATCTACAGAAGCTTTGGATATTGAATCTGCTTTGGGCCAAAGTGGCGGTTGGAGGGATTACCACAAGGAGATGTACTCTTGCCTTTGGTATGGAATCTCAACGTAGACATTATTCTGAAGACCATGGAAAGAGTACGCTGCATGACTATCGCCTAAGCAGATGATGTATCAGTAGTGACTACAGGCAAAAATCAAAAATTACTTTCAGAAACTCTGTACTCTGCGCTTAGATTACTATCGAAATGTTGCAAAGAATATTGACTGGAAGCATACCCAAGCAAAACAGAGTTCGTACTATTCACAAGGAGATACAAACTCCCTAAGTTTCTTATCTCGTTGTATCAACAGGGTAGTTCTATCTCCAGCTAATATCGCCAAATATCCTGGGACCATACTTGACAGCAAACTTAACTGGAACTTGAATACACATTCGAGAATGCAGCTACTACTCCTTATTATTTGGTGATTGATTTTAGATAAAAGGAATTATCTTATGAGAATGGTGTCGAAACAAGAGAATGCGAACGAGGTAATGAGATTGGGCGCCATAGGAACATGGAAGTACAGAAATCCTAAGTTCTTGGATATGGTTGGTCTGAATGTATCACGTCGCCTGAACCTGTTTTCGACCGTGGTTTTGAATTGAAAGTCCGGATAAATTTTTTATGGTAGTGGTTTACACAACCCAGGAATCATCACTGAAATTTTCATTGATGGAGTACGCAACAAAGTCGGATGTGGAATCTTTTCTTTTACTTTTTTTATTTGTAAAAGGTGGTACACGTACATACGCAATTGGTCATTACCACCCTTAAGTCAAGTTTATGTTCTTGATTCTCACTCTTAACGACAGATATTTGAGAAACTTTTCTTAGGAATTTTATTTACTCTGAGGGTATTTGCTAGGAATCTGCTGAGAGGAAGCCGGAATGCAATCTATCGCATAAAGCGAGATCTAAGTATAATATATAATAATATAATATAAAAATGCATGTTCAATATATAATATATGCCATCGTTCTTTGTAACTTACTTGTAAACATTGTTTGTAAATTTATTGTAACTTCCCAAAGCTACCAAAGTTCCGAGACCAAGGCCGTAGGAGAAAAATATTTGGGTAACCGCATCTATCCAAACCTAAAGAATTAATAAAAATAATTTCGAAAACAAAAATGTTTATTTGCGTTTATATTTTTACCTCCGACTGTGTTAATTTTGAGAAATTCGGTATTATGTAAAATTTAATTCCTTCCATGGCACCAGGCAACGTAATGCCACGTATTAATAATATAGTTAACAGTACATATGGGAAAAGAGCTGTGAAATAGACTACTTTTCCAGTCCATTTGACACCTTTCCAAATGCAAAAATAGCATAATATCCAAACCAACAACAAAGTTCCAGCCAATTCCCATCGTATATTTCCAATCTCTTCAATACCGGATGATATTTGTAGGGCGCGGCGTCTATATATAAATAAATTTTATGACGACATTAACGACACCCACAAAGAGCAGAAAAATAAATTCGTTTTACTTACTCCCAAAACTCCTTAACGGGATCCGTTAATGCTGAAGCAGAAACATTTGCTGCAGCCAATGAACATACTTTCGATGATGACCCGTTTATCATTCTCTCCCAGCATATCAAATCTTTGCGAGCATATGGATTTACACAATTTTCGGTATTCCATGGATTGTTACACGTTCTCCAAGGTACATCAGAACGCATCGACATAAAGAAGTAAAATACTGCCCACGCCAAAATGACAATATAATATACATTCATCCAACATGACATAACAGCAGCCGCATATCCTATACCCTTAAAAATTGGGGCAATTTTAAATACACCTAAACCACCGATTGTTAGCATTTGTCCTAACGCCAATTCCATAAAGAACATAGGTATTCCGGCCAATATTAGTGTCATAAAATATGGAATTAAAAATGCCCCGCCGCCATTTTTGTAACATAAATATGGAAAACGCCACACGTTTCCCAAACCAATAGCCAAGCCAACTACAGATAATATGAAATCCAATTTCGATGACCATGATCCTCGTTCTGGTATATCGGCTTTAGCGATCTAATAAGATTTAAAAACATTTATTGCAAGTAATATCCACTTTAACTTCCAAAAGATTAAAAATTTTAAAAATTTAATAAAATATATCTTATAAAGAAAGTAGGTTGTTAAATATAGTAATTAAAGAAATTACCTACAGCGAATTCCAGTAAAAGTCACACAAGTGCTTATAATTTTTAACTAGTATCGTGTCTTTCGACAGGATTTTTTGACCTTTGATATTTTATAATTATTCAGTCTGTTTTTCCAAATTGCCGCGGACGGATATAGCAACTTGTGCAACTTAAAAAATTGTTTTATTAAAATAACTGTTCTGTCTGTCATCGAAAGATTATCTCTTGCTATTCCTTTCAGATAAATGGACGGTGTTATGTGCCACATTAGAAATTCTGCACAAGAGATTTGACACTTGATGCGAATGGCCAGCCCATTAGTCTATTCTTCTGAGTTTTTAAGTCGCAAGTGTATATATTAGTAAGTCACAATCCATATCGTTCCTCCCAGCCAAAATAACCCAACAATCGGTCAAATTCTGTCTGAGTTATGCGCCAAATTCACGGGAAGTTGAGCATCCAGAGAAGACGTGTAGGACATTTTAGAAATATATTACTTTTACATTTTTCGAAGTAATTAACATTTTCCAAAAATGGAAATATCTATTGCAAGATAATTACTACACAATAAACTTAATATAGTAGCAGTAATCAGACTTTATTGCAAACAGGCATCTTAAAATGCTAAGCTACTGAATTTGGTATATAAATTAGCTACATCAAAACAGTAAAACTTATAAAACTCAGATAAAAAATATCATTAGAAGTTGATGAATTCAAATATTTTCAAAATTCAAACGTTTTAAACACCTGTGCATGATAAAATTGACTTTGCTTTAAACATCTCTGCGCTCATTTACGAAAGATTAAAAACGTATAAAAATTTAATAATTATTTAAAAAATATTGTCCATTTCAATATTATCTAAGGTTTAGATCATGTCGGTCGTAAGTTGTTGTATCATATAACAACAACAAATCAAAAACAAAGCATTTCGATTTTTAAACGAAAATAATATTAATTTTATAAAAATTGCCCTGTTTCAAAGTTAACCCTTATTTCAGATGAATGAACAAGTATGTATTAGAAATATTATTCTTCAAAATTTGAATTTTAAGACCCGTTGTTTGAAAGTTTTGTTTAAGAAATTATAATTTTTAAAGAATCCAATAATAGCCCTATTCTAATACAACAAACTTTCACATTTTTGAATTCAGGGATTGAGTCAGTTAGTTAATATATTGTACCCAAACAAAATTTACGTACTCTTTTATACTTCTTTTAATCATGCACAAAATTGATATTGAAAAGTATTTTAAACATAAAAGAAAAAATATTGGCGAGTGAGTATTAAAAATAGACTGTTTAACTCCTATTCATTTCTTTTGCCATAGACGATGGTTTTCCGAGTTGAAATGAAAGAATAGTAGGAAGTGTTTTTTGAATTTGACCTTATGTTTATCAATAGATCTGGCTTAGCATTTTTCACGACTGATTGGCAACTTGAAGCACAACATGGTTCGTTAAACAACTAGTTGTAGACTCAGATCCATTGTTGTGAATATAGCCTAAGGTTTCTGGTATTATTATATTATCCATCATTGATGTACTATATCAATACTTTTTATACTTATTGCATCTTTAAGAGTACAAGTTAATCCAGCAAAATTTAATTTAAAATTAGTGTCAAAATTAGGAATCACAGTCACACCAAAAAAAATTACACAGGTTTTACTAGACACTGCGATATCTACCGCTATGAAAGAACTTGAAGATGAGTGGTACTCAGCTTGAGTAGTCTATAATTACAGACCAGTACTGTATATCTGCAGAAGAGTTGTAGGTGATTCTAAATATTTGTTTGTTATATAAATTATTTACCACATAAGGTCTTTTCCTCAGACTAAATATAAAAAAAAATTGAGTCAATATTGATCTTACAAAGACGTTTTTGCATAATATCCACGAGAAATCTTTTACATAAATCGAACATTTTAAAACTCGCTATGCTATTTGAATTGTTGCAATTTGTTGAAGGGAAAAATGATTTTTCTTTTCTGGATACCAGGTCACTGTGGAATCAAGCATATCAAACTATGTTATAAATAACCTTAATAAACTCGTATGAGTATATGTACAACGCTATACTATAAGAGGTGATGTCATGTGCCGATGTGAATAAAAACAAAATTTCTTGCAAAGTTTGTCATCTTTAACTAATAATCTTACTTAGCTGCATGTGTTTCAATATTTTAACATTTGTTTTTATAACATTTTGTAAGTATTTTTCGTATAAATTAATTAATGAGGATTAATAATAAAAAGACAAAATAAATAGGCATAGTTCAGCATTTTAAAATTTGTTAAGGTTTAGCCTTAAAAAACCTTGGAAATGGTTCAAAACTACAAATCTGAAACCAAACTATTTTCCATTGATGAAAATGTAATAAATAAAGCAGTGTTGATGTCTTGCGAGGTTTTGACTTGCAACGTCGCCGTCGAAAAACATAACCTAAATTAGACCCTTTAGAGGATCTGAATTCTAACCAGACTAATAATAATAATAATTATCACTATAAGTTTACGTCGAAGCAAGTATTTACAAACATGGAAGAAAGCATAAAAAATATGTTCCTTATCAATTTGGCTCAACGTAAAAGGATTTCCGGAGGTTAGCTTATGAATATGCTAAAGATAATACAAAATATATGGAAACCCACGAAAAACCAGCTTATCTAGATTATCACAATTTACTAAAAAAGCTACGAAAATCTAAAGTCGCTTTAAAACACACATTTATTTTAACCAAAGGATATGTATATACATATATGTATGTATATACAACCATAAATCCATTGAGACTGCATTACTGATAATTTTTTACAAAAATTTTCATTTAGTTTTACAATTTTTATAAAATCAACTTATTTTATCAAATATATTATATATATATTATTATTTTATCAAATATACAACAAATATATATATCATGAAAAAGGTAATATATACGTAGATTTTTGCTGTTTAACCTTCCATGACGTCTTAAGGTCAGCACTTCAAATAATTTTTAACTTTTCCCATGATAAAACATATATATTTTCATATAAGTACCTACACATAGAGGTAAAGTAACGTTAGTAAAATTTAAATAATTTTTTGAACAAAGTTTATATAATAGCAAACATGTGTTATGTGTACTGGTACACATCCGAATGCACCACAATTTATCGTAAAGAAATTTCAAAAATTTGTTCTGTTCTTATATATATATATTGGTACTGTATTATTATTTCATATGATATACATACCTTTGTATTTTCTCTGTGTGATGTTGTTGATGTTGCAACTGCAGCGCTTTTACAACTAGACGCCAGCGGCGTTTCGCCAGTGTTTTGTAGAGTATTCATTTCTAAATCTTCCACATTTTTTGTAGACGAATATATATGTCGACTTGAGGTTGTGACTGTAAATTTCTCGTTAATAACTCCTGGTATCGTCGGTCCCCCACCGTCATTTATTGAATCTGTTCCAGTATTAATGTAAGACATTATTTGAGGGATAATTTATTTGCTAATATTTATCTTATGGATAGGTATTGGGTATGAAATTGAATACCTATTTAAAATCTTAAAATATGCATTTGGTCACCGAAAAACCTGAAATGAAAATATATACGTATGTGTATTCACAATGTATATGTATATATATGTTATACATTACTTGTATACAATATATAGCGCAAAAAGTAAGCGAACGTTTTTAAAAATCCAATAATAACACAGGTCGACAAAATTATAAAAAATTAAAAAATCAGGAACCAGACTATACTTTTCTAAAGGGGTTTGTTGCACGAAACTAACCATTATCAAGCGACAAAAAAACTTACTGTAAAAATTCCAAAAAATTTAGAAGGGTCAAAACTTTAGACGCTGCAATGAGATTTTATCCACTTTAATATAGCCCAATATAATGTTTTTTAGGTTGGGGTATCTCGATAACCCAGGGTGGTAGAGCATTTGTGAAACCTTTCAAAAAACATAGTCTGGATTAAAAATTTTT
Organism: Sarcophaga bullata; assembly: GCA_005959815.1. Taxonomy (NCBI): domain Eukaryota; kingdom Metazoa; phylum Arthropoda; class Insecta; order Diptera; family Sarcophagidae; genus Sarcophaga; species Sarcophaga bullata. Next base: position 61,548 of record QOCX01000875.1, read on the forward strand.
CTTGGCCTATGCAAAAAAAGCTTCTTCAATGCCGTTGATACTACGTAGGTAGTATATATTATAAAATTAAAAATACTTTTTCAGATTTTAATATAGAAAATTTTTTTTCTGGGTACATGTACATAATTGGTCATTACAACACCTTAGTCTGGATTACAACCTAGCTTATCACACCATTTATGTTGTGTGTACTAATTTTGTACATGAGTGGCGGGACCTACAATATAAAGTCGACTCCGAACGACAAATTTTTTGAGGAACTTTACATGGCAATTTCATTTCCTCTCAGAATTTTTGCCAGAAATCTGCTAAGAGGAAGTCGCCGAAGAAATATTTTTTCATATTTTCGTTATGATGTCTGATCTGGGGTTTGAATCGTGGCCTTTACGTCTAATAGGCCAACACACTACCCTAGACTACGGCGACTTCACTGTATACCGGTGTTTAAGTTACTGTTAAAGAGATCAAATTTCCAAAAAAGGCAAGCGTTTTTCAGCGATTTATTTTACGATTTTTTCAATGCGATGCAAATTCAATAACAACTAAACAATGTAGTAGTTCAGCACATCATAAGCGATGCACACAAAATTAAATTGACTTAACGAATGAGTAAATTAATGTATTTAAATATTAATGAGATAAATAGAATGAGATTGGCATAGCTCTTTGTTTAAATTCAAATACGGGAATAACATACAGCGATGGTTTGTCAAATTTTAATTTATTTGTTATTCATTCAGATAAAAGTATAAAGAGCTTAAAAATTTAAAATTAATTAGGACGTATTAAATTGATACAATGAAAATTATGTTGCCATACTTCAATGTTTTATTTATTTAATTTTCATAGTCAAAAAGCTTCTAATAGTAGATAAGTACAACAAATATTAAAAAAATTAAATTGTCAATGCCTTTGAATTTCAATATATTTAAAAAACAACACATCAAATGCTGTTGTTAAGATCTAATTTAGACTAGATGTGTCAAATACGTTTTTAAAAAGAATTAATTACCGGAACTTGCCTTGACAAAGGCGATTCGGACCATCATAAAATGATGCTGATAGTTGAAAATATTGAGATATAGTTGTCTCAAAGATTAGTTACAATCAGTGTTACAACACTACATTACAGGATCTGACTAAACCAAGCTTTTTGAGGCGACTAATAATTTAATACAGCCTAAAGACTTATTACATACATTTAACAGCGAATTATTTCGATAAAAGTATTTTTTGGTTATTGTTTACTAACAATTTACTTATTGTTTAATAATTATGAAAGCTGTCAAAAACAGCTTGTCTGTTTATCTAAAAAAAAGTTTTAACATAATATTTCATTTTTTCATATTGGTCATGAATGTTTAAAATACATTTACTAGCGTTGTTTTTTTTTTTTTTTTTTTTTTGTTACAAACTTACTTTATAGGTAATTAAGAAACATTTCAACATACATTTATGGAATATTTTGAGTTATGACTAATCTTCAAGTTATAGTCTATGCTGCCAAAACCGTAAAGACTATTTAAAACAAGTGGCGAATGGTATACCAAATTCTATGCAAATATAGTCCAAATAATACATGATTTTTGGTATAACCATATTGTTTTGTGTATTATCCACCAGAAAGGAAACCCTTTTATTTGCACGGATTTAGAGAAAATGAAGTCTCCGATTTTTGCGTAATTTGTTTATGCTAACCCAACAACCTTAAAAGCAAATATGATTGCGGTTTTATAACATTGTAAAATACTAAATAAGAAATGTATGAACAGCAAATTAATATCCACATCTTTGTGGATCATTGGCGGATAAGAAAAATGTTTTACATTACCATGAATGAGTTTGATATCCTCATAAATGTTGCTCCATTTTATGTAATATCGGCAATGCGCATATTAAAACCTCTTTGAATTCCTTAATACTAATCGAAGTTTTATTTAATGCGACGGTCTATAATGCGATGGCTCCATTTACTTTAATACAATTTATTATTTACGACTATACATGGACTGTATATGCAGCTAATATGAGCATAATTCATAGCAGCACCTAAGCAGTAAGTGGAACCTTTAGAAAATTCTTGTCAAAGATCGTATGGACAAGTACATACTCTTCTAATACCACATTTTTAATAGTGGAAAAGATTTCGATATCTGAATACCTCGATTAACAAGAATAATGATACTTGAGCTTAATAAACAATTACGACTGCTAGTCGTTCGTTGTACTCTAGATAGCACTATTTTCACCGGTCCTAATATAAGGCGGAAAAACGTAGACAATGAAAAAGGCAATTGACTAAGTGCTGCCTGTGACGAAAAATTCTCAGTAGGACTTATGAGATCAAACGAGTTCTTCATGGTTTTCGAATTAGTATGAACTGCGATATCTGAAAACTCATGACGTACTACTGTTCTGTTTGTCTATGTTACTGAAGGAGGGAAGACGTCAGTTAATTAGGTATAAATTATGAATTTGTTTATAAAGTAGTTTGTCAAATTATGAATTGAAACTAATTCATCCTTTAAATTTTTTTATTAATTTCATATTTTTAATTTTGTTTTTGTTACTGTACTGTATGAAACTTAATTTTTTAAGAAATTTAAAATCACGATTTGAATTGTGTTATTTCGTTACTGTAACCACTGATTGCTCACCTTTTACAGTTTTAAACGTATTAATTATTTTAAACGAAATAGTTTAATAAATTTCTTTGAACATTGTTTGATTAAATTGAAAAAAGAAGCTTTTTAACCTGTAAATTTGACTTATTTTAAGGATTTCACTGATTCGCAGTATGTGTCCATTTTTTAAATTTATCCTATTTATTATTTGATTTATATTTTAATAATTTTTTGTTCTACAATTTTTGTTTGTTTATTTATTTTCTGTTAAAGTATATATAATATGTGAACGCGTTTATAGCTAAATAACAAATGAGCATTTGTAACGTTCACTGCTCAGTCTTATATACCTCTCTCTAATGATTGTTACTGAATATAATTTAAAATGGGATAGGAACCCCATGCTTACATATGAGTGTCATATATTTTTAATATACCAATAAAATTCTTTAAATTCCAACATTATTGCATATATTTATTTTATGCAATTATTGTTATTATTATCACATGCTGTATAACAAAACAAGCTTAAAATGTTTTTATTACATCTAACACCATCCATCCGTGCACCATACACCATTCAATCATCTATTACTGACGTTATTGTTTTTAATAGGGGGTGAAACTTACTCAACCGTCATGGATCAACAAAAAAAATAATCTCATCTGTGTTGTTTAACATCTCAGCCACACCGATCTATCTGCGTTATTTAGTGTAAGACATATACACGTACGTTTATTATATAAGAAAGACCTATCTACTTGTTTACATTTATATATAATTATATATCATGTACGTTGGTACAATGTATTGCACTGCACATCGCATTATCATGATGATATGAGGAACCGAATGTTTTCAATTTATTAAAATAATTCATTTTAAATTGAATAAAAAGTTTGATTGTATATCCTCAATATAACGATTCAAAAATAAAAAAAATTAGAATAGTATAATATTAATGCCCTACACTAAAAATTTTAAAATGTGTCTGTTATAGCATTATAAGAATTGTTTACTTATTATATTACGCTGAATTTAAATAATTATTACAAAATTTCGAACTTAATACTTGACTTTATCCGGTCTTTAGTTGATAAATTTGTTGTTCTAATAGCTTACATCTCAGGTGCTATATTTAGCATATATAAAATATGATATTATATATTTTATTATTATTTATTTTTTATTTCATAATTTTGAGCAATATATTATCAGAAGTTGATATAGAAAATAATTACGAAATATGTCGGATGAAATACAAATTTTAGTTAAAGATATATATGTTTAACTACTGAATTTTCCTAAAAGTTAAATTCATTTATTAAAAACTCCCGATGCAAACCACATATTTTAATAAATTTTGCTAACGTTTCCCACTCAAAAGTGTGACAAAAAGACAAGAGAACAAGCATTGCTTACAACCTGGCTATTGAATTTGGACATGACCCGTCCCTTCTCATTGCGCGAATTCAGGCGAGCATTGTTGAGAATAACAACGCGATGTTTCTGAATTTGGCCACTACTGTGGAAGAGTCCTTTAGTGAGGCGACTCCTTCGGCGATTCTCACTTCGACGATCGAAAGCTAACCTTCAGTCGTATCCGGCTTACAAATGAGAACAATGAAGAGACGACCTCCTCTGTTAGATAGGATGCTTCCAAGCCAATAATGCAGTCAGTTACTAATTCGGGCTGGATAGGAAAAAGCTTCCTGTCTAACTGGGAAAAACCCTGGCGGAAATGTTCCACATTACATAAGGAGAGGATTTTATATAGCAGAGCTTGCTACGTCTTGAAAATATGTGCAAACTGCGATGTGGATACCCTTTAGTTAAGGAGCGCAAGAAACGAAATACCCGGGTGCCTTTACGAGCACCTGACTTTTGCACGAAATAAAGTCCCTTGCATGTGGATAAGTACCAAAAAGATAAGCCAATTGCATCTACATCTAAAACCGCAAGCAAGGCTTTGAAGACACAGCATCCTTATTGCAAACTGGGGTAAAGAAGACTTCTGGGTAAAGAATAAGTAAGTTGGTTTTGCTTCTTCTATGGATAGAGCAAAAGCGGTAAAACTTATTCCTAATTCTATATGCAAGAAGAAGGAGTTAAGGTTGGAAGTGAAAGACAACACATCGAAAGCTCAATCTTCCATGCAGATTTCTCGCAAGAGAAATCTCATGCCAAGACATAGATCTGACGACGTCTGTCCTTCCGGTTCAAATTGTCCGAAAAAACAGGGAACTAATTGGCTTCATCGATAGATCAGATTAGGATGGCAAAATCTCTCCTGTCCAAAGGCATTTAGATAGTGGACTGCGAAAACGAGAGAATTGCAAATTTCATCGTGGAAACATTGAAGCGCCTTGTTGAACTCTGACCCGGTACTCGATTGTAGGAAATCCATCAATCCAACCTCCCTCTGCAGCCAATAATGGCGGTATGGATCTACATTTAGATAGGTGAATGGCGTACCTGAACTAATTGGGAAACAGAACGACGGATTGAACACCACCTCGAGGATAGTTGTTAACTCCCTGACTGTTGGTGGTAAAAGAAAAGGCTACAAGTGTCAAATCGCGATTTATCAGTCATCTCTTCAGTAGATAAAGGCAAAGCGTAGTGTAGTGTGGGTTGGCTCATCTGATTGGGTATCCTACATCCTGATATAGATGATGGCAAAAACCCTGCGGAGGCTGTAAGTGGTACAGATTAATCTGCATCACTGCGAAGCCGCCTTATACAACCTTTTAACCACGCTGCTCCGCCTTGAAGTTGACATTGCTCTTATCCTTTGGATCCTTATATTCACTCATACTTTATTTTACTAAATTTAAAGGTACTACGCGCTGAATGAGAGACCCTATAGTATATAAATCTTTGGTTTGAACGATCCTGGTTATAGGTTACTTGTTCCTAACACAAATGATAAGGTAAGAACCTGTATTTTAGGATGTATTAGTTGGATTCGTTCTTTTTGTATAGGTGACATAACAACTTACAGGGACGACCTTAGGATCGAACTTATGCTGTTATCTGTGTACATGCAGTACGAGGCTGCAGCTCCTCCTGGTTACCCCATTGCACTTCTGATAGAACATGCGAAAAAAAATATCGTCTCGTCTTGAGTTGTGATGCCAACGCTCATCTCACCCAATGAAGAGATTCTGACATAAATAATAAGGGTGAGTAGATTTTAGATTTTATTACTATTAATGGATTTCATATATATAACGTTGGTAATACGCTGACTTTTAGGGAAGCTGTAATTGATATTATGCTCTCAATATTCATTTCATTATTTTGAAGGAGTGCAGACGTGTTTCTTGATTGTCCTATAAAAATTAAAGTTCTGTATAGAAGAAATTACCAATTATTACTAGTTTAAAACAAAAAGTGCAATTTTTCTTTCTTTAAAATCAAAAAGTTCCAATAAAACAATCAAATCATAATAAATAAAAGACTAAAACAAAAATAAAAAATAAAAACAGCTGTCTGTGACAAATACAAAATATAAAATAAAATACCAACAATCAACAAACAGGACTAATTTTTTTCTACTAAAAGAAAAGGGATAAATAAATTTAAGTTCTCTTTCTTTAAAAAAAAAAAGTCCAGTAATTATAAAAACAAAATAATCAAAACTGTCTGTGACAAATACAAAATATAAAATAAATATTAATATCAAAATAAATACCAACAAACAAACAACAACAAACTCGAACAACAATAATTATAAACATAAACCGTAAACAAACAAATAAGAATGAATACACGAAGTGAAGCAGCGTTAAGGAAATTAAGAGAAACAAGGCAATGTTCAACTCCTGAAAAAGCTTTACCTTGTTTAACAAGTGATGATAAA
>QOCX01000876.1:0-12530 GCA_005959815.1 Sarcophaga bullata
GATCTAATTCATCAGAACCAATTGCATTCGATTTCACCGCCGAAATACATTCCAAAACCTCAAACTGATCTACACAATAGAAACTAAAGGGGTGTTGTGAGAGGGACACAACAAAGGCCATCATACAAATTACTGATTGACTTTGGAACCTTCAAATTTACGAACTGGTCATTAAAATGATTCACGTCTACATCAAAATCGATTTTCGAACATCTTCCACCAATTCCTATTTCACGAATAACATTCCATTTAGATTTATTGTCCATTGCATTGGAAAACTTACTACCATAATACAATGCTTTGGCAATTCTTATGTGTTTAGCAACCTCCGTCCCTCCGTACGGATTTATGAAAGGCTTTCAAGTCATCAGTTCTGAACCTCTTCCAACTCTTGTAAGCACCATCCCTCTTCTCAATTAATGCCTTTATTTTCGTAGTAAACCACGGATGTTGTTTGGGTTTGATGAGCTTGGTGTTGACGGGAACGCATCTGCCATAAAGCTTACGCACATTTCCCTGAATAAACAATAATTGCTCATTTGCATTACCCAGTGTATAGACCTGGTCCCAACATATGTTGTCTAATTCAATATTTAAAGTCACATAATCCATATTCTTAAAATCACGATAAGTGACATATCTGTCCACATCACATGCCACAGACATATTATAATTCAGGAAGAGAAGATCATGTTGGAGAAACCCGAAGCAGAAATTTGGCATATAACAAAACCCTCCTCACTGCGATTTACAAAATATGAAGGTCAATCCGCTACTGGACGTTGAATGAAAGTGTTAGTGTTTGACACATTCACAGGATTAAGATGAAGTGATAGCATTGGTCCAGTTAGCGGATTATCGAGAAGGAGGTTGTTATTGAAGTCACCTACAATAACTATGTCGTCCATATTGAATGGTAATGTATCCTCAAGAATGGAAGTAAAAGGACAAAATTCAAACTAAAATTCGGTCTATATACACTACCCAAGAGAAGATTTCTTTTATCACCAGTGGAAATATCGAAAAATAAATATTCAACTTCACTCCCAATGTGGGTTAATAATTTTTCCTTGCACAGTATACCATCCCATCCATCAACTAAAATTCTCCTATCCGACCAGAAAAGTTTAAAGCCCCGTAAATTAAAAACTGAATCTTGAACATCCACAGGAAACTAGGTTTTAAGACGCAAATAACATCAATACCGGCGCACACAAATAAATGCTAAATTCATCAATGTTATTTAGTTCTTATCATTATTATACACAGTCTCTGGAATTAGAAGCACTAAACTCATTAAATCGTAAGAAAGTTTTGACAATGCTTTCAATAATTAGATGAAAATCAGAAATTGTAATAATTAAGCGTTCTAATAAAAGGAAGTTATACATACGTGTCAGAAAGGTATAGTGAAAGTACGTATTAATAAAACAAATGTTGAAAATGGTGAGGTTTAAAACAATTAGCAAACATCTTAGGTATTTAGGCAACGTGGCTAGGAAATAACTTGATAAGGCTATCCATATCGTTTATTTGTACAAGGTTATCATTCACCTCTTTTTTATGTACACACTACCCCTCATGGTAAACGCAGAGCGTAATGCGTTTTTCTTTTTGAGGCGAATTGCAGCGCTCAGTATTTTAAAATTGGTCTGAGTTAAGTTCTCGTTAATATAGAACTTTTCATCTGCGGTCAGAACGATATTCATAAGGCGGAAGACAAAACCATTGTGAAGTTTCCTATAGTTTGCCATGGATTTGAAGAAAAAGTTCCTATCATATGCAGACCACAGTCTCACAATAATAGCTGCATCTTTAGAGTTCACCCTGTGATTGTTGTTGTGATTCCTTAGGCGGTAAATGGACTGAATGCTCGGTACAGGGGCATTAATGGTGTCACAAATTTTATGGAATATTTCCTGTAAGTTTTCATCTTGGGAGTACGGGATTTCATTAATTCTAAGTTCTGATAAAACCGGGTAATTCTCTTGTTGCCTTAATTTTATTTTGAGTTCACTAATTTCCTCACGCATAACATTTACTTTCCTTGATTTGTTCTAAAGAATGGTTATTCTCTCACTAATGTTTTGTAATTTATGTTCGATATTGTTGTACTTTTCGTGCAGATCATTAATTAACTCCTCCTTAAATGCCTTAAATTTTAAATCTATAGTACGCAAAATTTACTCCGTAAATTTTTCAACCCTACTGTCCATACAGTTTAATAGTTTGAATGGTGAATCCATTAAAGAAGCCCGAGAAGAGCTTGCTCCATGCATCCGGTTAATGTCTGTTAAGCCTTTATTGACAGGAGTGTTAGCCAAGTCAGCACCGATTAATGGACGGAGTTCAGAATTTTCGACTGTATGCATGTTAATTTTGTTACTGTTATTTCTAGTTTTAGATTTATTAATATTGTTTTTCCTGATCTTTTTATCTTTTCTTAAGTCATACATTGGAACAATACTTTCAAATTAGATAAAAATTTGTTTTTAAATTTAAATTCAAAATTAACTGCCAGTATTCAATAAAAAACTAAACTTGGCAGCACTTATTTGACTAGTATTTCAATCAAGACAGCTGATGTGTCTTAATTTGTTTATTTTAGATTTTTTTTCCTTATTTCTTTTATTTTGTTGTCTATTATTTTGTCTAGTGTAATGTTGTTGTGTAGTTATAAGATAAATAATTTCACTGGAGTGTAGCATATTTGTGCTTGTTTGTTATTTTATGAGGATATTTATCTCACAAGAAAATGTTTTGTTACTAGGTTGTATTATTGTTGTTGTTTGATTAGAGTTTTTAATTTCTTTTATTTCAAATATTCTTTTCGATGAATAATTGCTTGTTGGATGTGAGATTTGTTGGTGTAGTTTAACTGTTCAACTTTAGGTAGATTTTGTGTTGTTTGGTACATTTAAAATTTAAAACTTAAATTATTAATATTGTTGTTGTACACTGTATATTGCTTTGTTTGTTTTTATATTGTTAGATTATTGTTTGTTATTTTTGACTATTAGAAATATTTTGATGTAGAATCGATTGTTGATTAATGTTAGAATTAATTAAATTTAGATCACAGATCATATATGTATTAACAAAATGAGTAATAAATCTATCAAAAATTACTCATAAAATCACAAATTTGTAAAACAAATATGAACACGTCTATACAGCACAACTTTCTTGTAACCAAAACTTTACGCTCTTTTAATCAATGTTATCTATTTGCCCACCGCTGGAATATATCCTAAAATTTATTGCCGTTTATAGAAGCTCTAAATAATTCCCTCATAATTTTCTTTAAATTTTTGTAATTAAAAGCTGTTAAAGGTTTCATCGAAAGAAGTAAATTACATTTTTTCCCAGTGATGCAGTATTTACTTTCATCCGTAGATAGAATTGTTTTTCCTGAAATCTGTGGGTCATTTATTTGTTCTATACCGAAAGTAATTCGGCTAGTGACTTTCTCCTAGTTACATGGTTTCAGTAGTTGGCTTTTTTAAAAATTCTATGCACTGTGTCGTTGAATACTTTTTTACTTTTTTTTAATGCTGATAATCTGGGTCTATCAGCACGAACAGAAAGAGGCCTTAAGGCTCAAACTCTAGTGTTATTATTATATGTGTGTTAACCTCTCCCTAGAGCGTGTACTTGCCATTAAGCCAAGTACAATTCTAGGACATCGAGCTGACCCACTGTAATTCGTCTTAAAAAGAAAGGATAGTAAAGAAGATAGGATAATGGAGATATGAGAAAAGAGTTAGGAAATGGTAGATATATGGAGGAAAAAGTAATCTATAACGACAACAACTTACAAATCTTTGTAGGACAGAGTATCTAAACCCTCTAAAGGTCTTTTCTCCATATCTGGAAAAACGACATTGGGGATACTAGCTAGAGTGTCCTATTGATAAATTAAGCGGAGTCAGGCAGAACATAGTGACCATAGAGATCTATTAATACGGAACCTTATCAGATTGTGATTTGAAAAGAAAGCCCTGTAGTCCCGTAATCACAGACTTTTATGTTAGAGAGTGTATTGTCAATTACAGCTTACCTAACACCATTCCTTAAAGTCGGCGTTTTATCGACATATTCGCTGTTGTTTATGTTATCGCTTGCCCATTGGGTATGATGGGCATTGGCATCACAATCCGAGGCCAAATGACACGTCTGGCATGCTCTACCATAAGCTAATTAATGAGATGCAAACTCGTACGGAGTTTGGAGTTGCAAACTCGTACGCCATACACACGGATACTATCATCGTCTCGTTTCCAAAGTTATCTCTGTTACGCCATCTCTATAAAAAAGGAGTGATTAACAAATTCAACTTACTACTTGCCAAAATTTCTTATCACTTGTGTTGGGAACAAATAGCTTATAATTTCAAGGGTTCTGGATAAGATTAATGTCAACCTCAATTCGGCGCAGGGTGATTAGGTAGTTGGGTGAGGCGATTTCATAGTATTGCACATTAATCTGCACCTCTTTCAGGATTTTGGCAACATTTATATCCGATTGACAGACTATCAAATAGTCAACCCGTTCAATATTATACAATCCTTTAAGATACTGGTTAGGCTAGGTTAGAGGACGTGTACTTGTCATAAGGGACAACTACAGTATCCGGAGGTCGAATTGACCCATTGTACAAAAACGTCCTTAAGATGAAGGAATAGAATTAGGGGGGAAAGCCAAAGGAGAGGAAGTAGGAAAGTGAGAACAGGAAGCGGAGAACATACATAGACCAACAAACAAAACACACAATGTAGAGCCCGACTACACTAATGAAGTCCTAGCACCTCTTAGCCCGCTTAACCTAATAATAAATCTGTGGAGAGGCTTGATGTCGGCTCTCGACACAGAATTAAAAACCCACAAAGAAGCCCTTGCCAAGGTCTTCCTACCACCTACTAAGGGCTGGACAGTTACAGAGGGGGTGTTTGATAGTCTCCAATCCCTCCTAATCGCAGCATACCCTAAAATAGTCCGGTTGGCTGGGATCTGCGTCAGATCTTTGTCAGCGATCTAATCTCGCAGTCCCCCGTAATAAACCCAATAACAAGCCTTAAGCTGGCCTTATCCAAGCCCAGCAACCAACCTGTTCTTATACTGTCTATAGCAGGCCATAGACACCTAGAAACATAACAACCAGATCTATTCCCTAACGCCTCTGCTCTTCTGACCCATCCATTCATGATGCCGTAGAGATTGCAGATTGGCGGACCAGGACCAACTATCACATCGCCCGCAGAAAGTGAACCTTTTACTTTAACCTCATTACCGAGTATTCTGCTATGACCCGGAACCCAAAATAAGTTAAAAATAGTCTTTGTTCTCTAGTCTGACGTTGGGGGTATGTTGTATTTTGAATACCTTCCAAAGTAAGCCGTGTGTCTTTACCTAAGTTATCTGAAATTTTGTACACATCTTTGTAAATCTTAAAATATAAAAAATTAATGGTTTTAAACTGCGAATATTTTTTGAGCAATTTAAGACAACGTATTAAATTTTTTAATTTTAACTAAGACAACTTCTTATTAGGGACTGAATCATTTTCATCAACGGTAATGTTGTGGAGCACGGCAAGAGTAATAATTACAACGTTTGCATTTCTAAGAGATACAGTCATGCCTCGTAATAAGCAACGAAAGCGCTGTTTCCATACTCCAAAACGTCTTTCTACTGTACTTCGGGTGGCTATGTGGGCAGCATTGTATCGTTCTCATTTTGCAGAACATGTAAAGGTCTAAATAGATAAAGAACTAATTTGTAGATTAATTTGAGTCACCAAGCAATCTACCTTTAAATTCATCATTTTTAAATCTTTTTATAGTAGACTCGTTAAAAATTCTGCAGTCATGAGTACTACCCCTCCATATTGCCACAATGCCACGAATTCTTAAGTGTGCTTCACATATTACCTGTATAAAAATAATGCTAATAAAATTAAATTCTTATATTTTGAAAATCTTGCTTAACGTATTAATGTAATATTGGGCAAGATCGCCCAGTCTTTATTTTTATATGGGTACCATCAATGGCTCCAACCACTCCCGGATAGTTTTTTCTTGCTTTGGATTTCCTCTGCTATTCATTGTGATGTTCTCTTGTACTAAATCCACAATTTTTCGGACAGTGGTCTTCTTAAAACCATAAAACTCTTATAATTCTTTATGAAAATGTTCATTTTTTACAAAAATGTTACCTACCTGTTAGTCGCATTACGTTTATCGATTGCATATTAATAAGTAAATAACTTTTTCTTCACTGTTTTGCAGAAAGCGAAATGTCAAAATGCCAAACGTCAGTTTATTTTTTGTTTATAGTAGGGTAAATCCTACAATAAATTTTATTGACTTATCTTTGGTTTATTATAGGTCAAATAGACTATTTTATGTTTGTAAATACAATAATAACAACTTTTGCTTATAAATCGTAAATAAGCCAAAAATAACTTTTTATGCATGCGGCTGTAAGATTATAAGAAAAATAAATTATTGTATGTATAAAAGCTGAAGTATGAATAATACTAATAAATAAAAAGTCAATCACACCAAATTCGGTGTGATTTGATGATAATCAGTACTGGTAGTCAAATGGAAATGTAAGTTAAAATATGCAAGTGGCAATACAATTGTTCCTACTGTCATTTTTGTCTATGTATTTCCATTTGACAGTAATACAGTAGGGTGACCCTTAAAATGTCTCACCCCCCAATATTGATAAAAAAATGTTCCTATCAAATTTTCAAAACTATACGTATAATTTCTTGTCTCATAACTTCAAAAGTATTAACTTTATGAAAAAATGTTGTAAGAGGGAGGGAGGGAGATGTTTGCTGTACCCTGACAAGTTTTTTCTAATGCTCAGCATTGAGAAACTAAATTAGAAAGAAATAAATAAACTAATCATAATCTGAGATTTTATAAATGTACATCTTATTGAAATATCTTTTTAAATGCTTGCATTTTACTAAAAAAAATATTTTTAAAAAATATACATTTTACATGTAGAAAGTTACGATAAATTAAGATTTAAACTGCAACAATTAAAGTGTGTTAATTAATTCTTTTTTATGAATACCGAAATACATTTTTTCATTGTCTTGAATAACTTGTAGAGTATACTGCTTCATCTTTCATAAGAATCGAATTGTAATCTTCCTTTAGTTTAACAACTCCTTCTGTTGCGTCTTTTATCACGAGTAGTGGGCAAATAGAATCTTTGCCTTAGTGAAAGCGTTTATTTTACTATAATTTGCAGGAATCTCTTCCAGAAATTCTTAGCTTATTGGAAAATTGTTAAAAAAAACATCTCTGCTTTTTTGGGAATATACTCAATATCGTCTCTTATTTCTGTTGAAATATTATAATTTCATTTTGTCGTTAGCTTTTTTCGGTATCATTGTCGTATATCAGGGCTTAACCATTTTTTTCCTTTATAGAAGTAAATGAAAACCAAGCTTCTATTATCTATAGTACTTGATACTTTCGAGAAAAATCACTGTTTAAATAAACGTAGTGAGGCTTCATTTCGTCTTTGGTCAACAGTTTTTTTTAAGATTTCACGAATTAACGTAAGTCTTCTTAGACTGTTATTACTTGTGACCACAGATATATAGTTAAGTTAAGTTAGGTTAGAGAACGTATACTCGTCCAAAGAGACAAGTATAATGTACGTCCTTAAGATGAGGGGATAAAAGGGGGATAGTAGAAGGAGACGAAGTAGGGAAGAAAGAACAGGAAACGGAGGAATTAAACAGACCAACAACGAAAGGCAACGCGCGACTACACTAATGAAATCCTAGCACTTTTCAGCCAGCTTAACATAATAATGAATCTGTTGAGAGCCTTGATGTCTAACTCTAACTTCTCCTCATCGCAACATACCCTGAAATAGTCCAGCTGGAATCTATTCCAGATCTTTGTCAGCGACCTAATCTCGCCGTGCCCCGTAATAAACCTAATAACCAACCTTAAGCTGGCAGCAGCCAACCTGTTCTAATACTGTCTACAGAAGGCCATAGACACCTTGAAACATAACAACCCGAGAAATATATTGTCACGAAAATGGAAATGGTGTAACTTCGTTATAGCCGCCGTGGTCTAGTAGGTAGTGTGGTGGCTTATTAGACGAAAGGCCAGGGTTCGAATCCCCGGTCAGATCAGTCAAAAACGAAAATATGGAAAAATATTGTTCTTCGCGACTTCGCCTTCTCAGCAGATTTCTGGCAAAAACTCTGAGAGGAAATAAAATTGCCATGAAAAGTTTCTCAAAAATCTTGTCGTTCGGAGACGACTTTAAACTGTAGGTCCCGCCATTCATGTTTAAAAAAATTAACACACACAACATAAGTTGTGTGAGAAGCTAGGCCGTAATCCTAACTGAAGGGTTGTAATGGTCACTTATGTATGTATTAGACGTGTGCACAAGACCCTTAAAAGTGTACAGTATTGCATTTTTTTCATGAGCGAATATTGATTGTAGTAGCAAAGACAAATAAGAGTGAAGCAAAGATAGAGTACAAAAAAACTTGTGCACACAAAAACCATTGTACAACAGTTTAAAAGACAGTTGTGTGAAGTGTGCAATAAAAATATTGTCATCTTCATAGTGTCACAGCGTGCATTTCTTCTTGCAGTAAATTGGAAAGAAAAAATAACAAGAAAGTGCGAATGCTTTGCTCTCGGGAGCCGAACATCTTTTGAGTGTCGTCGCAGTCTGATCGACAACTAAAGCATAAGCAATGTGTCTGAATTCTCTCTACACAATTGTGCTATGAAATGGTAATCCCTTGCATAGATACACTTATGTAAGCATATTTTTCAACGTGAACACTACTGAAATTCGTTTGACAATACTGAAAATTTAGTTTCAGTAGTGAAATATGCTCTTACAACACAAAACATATTTCCGTTACTTCCCAGATCAATAAGTGCTGTTGTACACTTTGAATAAAAGAGAAATACACATTTCAGTGTACTCGTAAAATCAAGAACAACAGAAAAGAGAACAATTCAGTATTGCATTTAGTGAAGGGTAAGCTAGCAAAATGTTTTGCGCACACGTCTAGTATGTATGTACGTATGTATGTATGTAATTTTGGATACGGTACTTTGGCTAATACCTACTAAAAAGTCATTGTCAACAGAATGTTGAAAACTTCCTGTGGCCAAGAGTGACAAGGTTGATGCCAATTGAATTTTTGGTTGAATACTGGTAGAAAGATTACCCTCAACTCAAAGAGATCAACAATGAAAGTAAACGATTCCTTCGAAAGCCTAAAACGTTCTTTAAACCTTAAAGAAGAATTGCTATGTTTAATTTAATTTACCATGGAAACATTTATAAATTGTCGAACTTACTCATTGCTAGTGAAATTTAGTAGATCACTCTTTACTCTTATATTTTTTCTTAAACACTTTAGATTTTCTTTCTCCTCAGAATCAGAAGACAAGGAAAACCAAAATATATTATCCATTATACGAAATATTACAATTTTAACAAAACTTTTCTTCCTTGTATTAATTAACTTTTTATTTTTGTAAGAAAAAATATGTTTTTTGTTTACAATTTTTGCATTAGTCAGTGCTGTAAAACGAAGTAATTAACTCGTTTCTTCGTAAAAGAAAACAAAGGACTAGGATCCAAACTCAGTAGAACATACAGAAAGGAAATAGTTAAGGAAAATAAAAATACGACAGTTATAACCGAATCAGGAAAGACAAACATAAGAACAATATCAGGAATTAAATTAGACTTATTTTTCAGGTTACTTTTCACAATGACATCTTCAGACGTTAAAATTTTGGACTACTCAAATTCTCAAATAGTGACTATAAATTCCGGACTGGCAAAACTACAAACAGGGACCTTCAAGTTAATCCACATAATAGAGATAAATGAATACCAAGAACTCGTAAACAACATTCAAGAAACTTTACGTAAAGACGTCGGACTATCCCACTTTCTCCATCCCTTACTGAATGACGAATTGACAGAACTACAGGCTTACTTGGATCGCTTAAAACCGAAAATAAAGTGATCTTAAATTTTATGGGTTCCGCGTGGAAATGGATCGCGGGAAACCCCGCTCATGATGATTTCCAATACTAACTGAAAAGACCAATAGGATACTAAAAAATAATAATAGACAGGTCATTATCAATAAATTAACAATGGAAAAAATTAACGAAATTGCATTTTAGAAAAATATTAAAATATAAATTAGATACTTTAAAAGAAGAATTGACAAATATCCAACATGCCATGCATTGGGCAAAAGCAGAAGTAGTTAATTCATTTTTGTTAATCTGAAGAAATCGATATTGCTAAAGAAATAATAACTAATGATTCAATACCGTTTGTAAATTTGGAACAGGCCTTTGAATTTAAATATAAAATTTAAAGTTAAAATAGCATCGGATCATGACTCGATTATATATATATTAAGTATACCCCCTACACATGTAAGTTCATGTAGTAAAATGTTAGTAAGACTCATTAAATTTGGAAAAAATGTAACCAAAATTATGTTTAAAAATATCTTAATATGCGACAATGTAATCTATGGAATAAGAAATGAATGTAAATATTGTAATAACTTTACTGTATGCAATAGAAATAGTTTAGATAATATAGAAACTGATATATGTCGGACCGACTTGATCAAAAGTAAAGCAGCAAACTGCTGTTTAATTGATAATAAAATCACTACCACAATTGCAGAAATTTCTCCTGGAATAATTCTCTTGAATCAATTCAATGTAACAATAAGTATCAATGCAGAAACACAAAATCTTACTGGGACATACGTAATACGATTCTGTAATACTTTAATAACAGTGGACAATAAAATTTATAACTTCTTCGAAAAAACACACTTGCAACCTTTACCAGCCGTCCTGCAACCTAAGAATTTAAATCAGAAAGCTTAGCAAATACTTTCATTGGAAATAGTGAAAGAAATACGAACAAATAACACCAAAGCTACTAATCTACTAGAAGACAGACAAAAGAAAGGTATAGTGGTTAACCTTGGCCTCTTCCTAATGGCAATGTCGTCCATAAGCTTCCTTCTGATAAAGATCAGAATATTTAAACGAAATAATAAAACACTTTTTATTCCAACGGTGATGAATACAATTCCATCAGTACGTGTATCTATGTCAGAATTATCAGATGATACGGCAGTGGAACACATAGTTTTAACTAGAATTTTCAATATCCCATATTTTTGTCCGAGCAAGGATGCTCGAAATTAAAAGAGGAGGTGTTAACTAAAAATAAATTGCATTAACAAAAAATGAATTACGCAATTATAAATGACCATAATCGGATTTATTCTAGACTGTTAACAATACACTTTTGATTCTTTGTTATTATTAACGCATACAGTGTTTTTGTAAAATTTACTAATAAGCATATTATTGATTAACATAGATGTAATTAAACTTAAGTAACAATTGTAAAGTTAGTTCTTAATTAAAAGTGAACCAATAAAGATTATAAAAATATTTTTTTTATGAAGAAGTAACCCCCAATTATTAAACTTACATAATAGGACTAGCACAGTCGCAGCCAACTTGGTAAACGGATGCCTATAAATTGATCCTGCGTCTTAGTGACAGCTCATTTATAAAACTCCAATTCCCTTACTCCAAAAATCCAATATCTTTGATTCAATGTAATGATGAGAAGAGTAACTCAGCCATTAAAAGTTTTGAAGTAGTAATTATGAACAATTTTATAGGAAACAGGAATATTTTTGTAGCATAATTTGATGTAATTTTGTTATTCATGCGACCTTTAACTCGTAAAACTCCTTGTTCACTTAAAATCAGAGATAAGCACCTTAACGTCTTATTAGTCATATATTTATAACAGGAATGATGTCAGCAAAGTGAGATTTTCGATAAAAATTAAAAAGTTCGTTTCCGACTCTTGTAATTTCAGAGAAGTGGAACCGAAAATTATTCTGAAGTTTATTTCGAAACATATCACAAGCTCTCCAGAACATAACAAATCCTGTGACCTGCGAAGGTCTTCCGTTTAGCGGGGTGGAATGACAACCCGGCTAAAACAGTCTTACTATCGGACCAACACTTAATTTGGCCATCATAATAGTTCTAGAGATTATTCTAGGAATATTAACATATAATAAATAGATAAAGTTCTGATAACAATGTTTTAGCTGTAATGAATTCTAAATTATACTAAGAAGGACTACATAAAGTTCGGTGGGTATATCAACAATGCTTTCAATTTCTCTCGCTCTTATAAGTGATTATGACTGTCGGAGAGTACGAATATACAGATGTGGCGTATGGGTAGTACCATAAGTCACAAGTTTTAGTCTACACCATCGTATATTTCTCTCTGTAGTATTCTTTCAAAATCCTAATCTCCTGCACCTCAATTTGAGGGTTTTTTAAGGTCACATGTCTCAATGATTTTAAATGTTTTTAAATTTCAGATATTCATTTGGCGACTAAGTACACAAATAAAGATAAGTGATTTTG